>APFE030517978.1:68444-114837 GCA_000404065.3 Pinus taeda | reverse complement strand
AGATGGTTTCATCCTTGGGAATAATCCAAATCTTGTATGCAGACTGAAAAAGGCTCTCTATGGTCTTAAACAGGCTCCAAGGGCTTGGTACTACCGGTTGGACAAATATCTTCATCAACAAGGCTTTTCAAAACGATCAGCAGATAGCAATATTTATGTCAAAATAGAAAATAACAAATTGCTAATACTTGTTGTGTATGTAGATGAAATTATCTTTGGGAACAATGAAGAAGCTATGAGTCAAAGCTTTGCCTTGGTGATGCAAAAAGAATTCGAAATGTCTTTGCTTGGAGAACTGACATACTTTCTTGGATTGCAAATCCAACAGAATGAAGGCGGTATCTTCTTATCTCAAACCAAGTACCTCAAGCAGATTTTGAAGAAATATGGCATGGAAGATGCGGAACCAGTATGTACCCCCATGATTACAGGATGCAGTCTTAGTGCAAATGATGAATCAGCAGCCGTACATCAGCCAACCTATATCCATGATTGGAAGTCTACTTTATTTGATAGGTACCCGACCAGACATCATGCATGTAGTGGGAATAGTTGGGAGATTTCAGGAAAATCCAAAGGAAACTCACCTTCAAGCAGTGAAGAGAATTTTCCAATATCTTCAAGGGACTCAAAACTATGGCTTATGGTATCCTAGAGATACAGATCTCACACTTCATGCTTATACAGATGCAGATTGGGCCGGAAGCGTGGATGACAAGAAGAGCACAAGTGGTGGAACATTCTTTATGGGTTCCAGATTAGTATCCTGGTTCAGCAAGAAACAGAGTTCGATTGCCTTATCTACAGCTGAAGCGGAATATGTGGCAGCTGCATCTTGTTGCCTCAACTCCTTTGGATGATGTAGACCTTGCAGGATTTTCAAATCACTTGTACACCACCTATCCCCATCTTATGTGATAATACAAGTGCAATCAGCATTTCAAAAAATCCTGTCATGTATTCAAAGACCAAGCACATACCAATTAAGTATCACTTTCTTCGGGAACAAGTGTTGGAACAAAAGGTCAAATTGGAGTATGTTCCTTCTAAATAACAAGTTGCTGACATTTTCACCAAAGCACTGCCCAGGGAAACTTTTGAATATCTCAGACAGAAGCTGCGAGTTGTTGATGTATCATCTTGCTGTTAAATCTTATCAGTTTAAGAGAAAATCGGTGTACGCGTGTTGGATAAGGAGTATCTGCGTACATACGCTGGTTTGCACAGAGAAAGTCATGTATATGGAGGCTTGATGGATATCAGAAGGAGCAGGCTCTGGTTGAAGATATTCTGATGTGGGTCTGACAGAGACCATCCGGCACAGGTTCAGGGGAAGAAGATAATCTTCTAATAATGCATTGTTGGCATTATTTTAGAAGCTTGTGGTTCTAGTACATAGCTGTTTTTCATTTCAGGTGGAACAAAGGTAGAGGGCGAACATAAGGAAATCTTGGTTGCTGATCTGAATGATGATTGACAGTTGCTGCTGCTATCAGTTGTTGATGACTTTTATAAGTCGTGTTTATGGTGTCAAGGTCATGTAACGACCTATATTGGTTTCCCCTCTATGCCTGGGATAAAGATGTAATGTATTTGGTCATCATATGTAAATTTATGATGTATTCCACTTGGTTGGATGGATGATCTCTACTTGGTTGGGTGATGGATGTATGTATTAAGTCTCTTGGTGATAGGAAGGTCTTGTATTGTTACATAAGTCTTGGTTCTTCTTAAAGAACATCCTTTTGTAGATCTTGCCTACAGTCAGGGGGAGCATGGTCAGCACATCAGGACAAAGATTTCAGTATGTACTCAGGGGGAGCACAACCCTTTGCCCTTGACGACAAAGGGGGAGAATGATCTTGGTGTTGCCATCAAGTCCAAAGGGGGAGATTGTTGGCATTATGGCTTAGGTTTGGAGCTATGGCTCAGGTGTTGTCCTTGATGGCAACCCTCTTTGGTATCAAATCTCAGTTCAGGCACTCAGAAAGGAGAAAAAGACATATACACAGGTTCATCTAGACGAAGGCGCGTATACACGCGTGTTATACATTACAAAAGCGCATATATGTTGGGGATCATTCTTTTGGTCCATGGCAGTTAGATCTTGGAACTTGAGCCTATGTTTTGGACCATGGCATCTCGTCATATGTGTTGATCCCTAGTTTTGGGTTCATGGTATTAGAATGTTATGGTTTTGGACCATGGTATTGGGGAAGGCTTGAGGCTATAAAAGAGGAAGGAGATCTTATGACAAACTATCAATCTGAATGATAATTGAAGATCTGATAAAGTGCTAGAGCTGGTATATTGGGTGGTGATGCAGATCTGGATCTGAAGGAAGGAGGAACCTTAGCGCAAAAGGAAGGATAAGTTCTATTCATGGGTCATAATCTTTAAGCTTGAATGATAGTATCTTTTTATTATTTTGATTTGCTAGATGTGACACTTGCTTGATCTATCTGGTAATCTGGGTTAATAGTTGAAAGAGTGAATTATCCTTCGTAAGATCTGTACGCAGGTTCAGTAAGGCAAAGACGCGTATACACGCAGTTTCAGTTAAGTAAAGGAGCGTATACATAGGTTTTTCCATATGCAGATGCATATGCACGCTAGTTTCAGGCTTTTGAAATAGCGTATATAATCTAAGTTGTGATCTAGCTGCTTCTGACTATTGATGCTGTGTTCTCGGTTCTGCTTTCTCGTGTATGGTCTCTGGTACTGTGTTTTGGGTACAGCTGTAAGGAGAATATCCACTTGATTCAGATTTAATTTGTGAAAAGGAGATTGGTTGATTCTTGATGATTGTTTGATGTTCATGGATCCAGTCTGAAAATTGATGAAACGTGGTCCCTGGAAGATAGAGAAGGTTGTAGCCTTCTGTAGGCCAACACCTACGTACTAGTATCTTGGCTAGTGCAAGAAGCAAAGGGGGTTGTAGCTCCCTTCTAGGAGAGCCTGGAAAATGAGAGAGGGTTGTAGCTCTCTGCAGGTTGCAGCCTGCATACTGGTAAAAAGACTGCACCAGTATATTGTAAAACAAGTTTCTAATTGAAAAGAAGATAGAGACGAATTGCAACAGGTTTCCTTCTGCATAATCGCGTATATACGCAGGTTAATTAAACTGAAGTAACGTATATCAGTTGTTTTAAAAAGGAATATTTATCTTGATAATACTGATTCACCCCCCCCTCTCAGTATTATTTGCAACATGATAAACTAACACATATTTGAAAATTAAAGAAATCCCTATATCGCTTAAAGCAATCCCATCATGCATGGTATTCCCATATTGATGGTTATCATATGAGTCTTGGTTTCAAGAAGTGAAATTTTGATCTAAACTTGTATTTTAATGTTGTTGTTGTAGAGATGACGACAGGTCGAGTTACCCTGACTGCTAATAACCTAGGATACTCACAAGACACACAGCTCTGTAGAGATTTCCAACAATATTTCATGCAACCTTTAAAATATGTAGTCAAAATAGGAATATGGATTGGTCTTGGACAACTTTCGTGAGAGAGATTTCTTCATCTAACCATCTTTTTTCCTCCTTATCCAATTACATACACTTCAATCTAGAAAATGGTGCAATGAGCTATCCAAATGGGCTTTTAAAGACTAAAATATGTAGTCCTAAAATTCATACTATAGGCACTATCAAATAATTTCGTAGTGCTGTAAAAACATCTTGTAGGCACTACAAAATGATTTCGTAACGCTCCAAAAAAATGGTCTTTTTTGAATTCATGGAAGGTGAAATGACTCAGCCTTGATACCAATCCATCTACATTGCCTAGAATTGCTTATTAGTATTACACATGACTTCATACACCCTCGTTCATGGGGATTTATAACTCTAACTCAAACTTATCAGACATAAACAAATATGAAAGGTTTTGGACAACATACTAACATGGTACTCTATTTTCTGTGGTAATGTTCTATTCGTTGTAAGTTATACACATTCAACAATAGGGATATTCATCTAGTAAAAAGGCTAACCAACCAAGGGATATCAACCAACATAAACACAAATACTACATAACCGTACATACATTGCACAAACCATCCATACATAGCACAGTTCACGGTATTCAACCTAAAAAACTATAACATAGGGTCTAATTTCTGATAGGCATACAACATATCATAAATGCTCACAACCCACTTAGGTCACTACCATATACCAACAGTAGTAGCACACATCAATAGACTAACATTATACATTCATAAAACACCATCAACAATACGAAAACCATATGAAGTTACAACTTCATATGCACAGGGTAAATATGATAAGCTCCATATTACATTTGAACCATAAATCAACTTGTTCCTAAGGTGTACAACCACCACATTTCCCAACATATTCAAATTCTTACTATTAATTGACTCAACAAGTGTAGACCTTAACAAATAAAATTAACAATATACAAATCGAGAAATAAACAAACATGGAGTCATACAAACAAACTGCTCATTAATCAAATTCATCTATGTATTAAGTGTTATGCACTTGACCTGCGAGAATAAAAGAATGCCAGAAATACGAAACAATATTGTCAAAAACAAATAAATATCATGTGAATTGAGACAAGCTACAAAGATATTTTATTATTTAGAAGTAGATTACAATGTTCACTTGCCTCTTCAAGGGGGAAACCTCCAACATAGTATAGTTCAATTACAATAAGACCCAATGATTCTTCCCTTGCTATCTAAGACTATTTATAGCTTAATGACACCCAAAACCCTAACTACTGGATCTTGTGCATCTCACCCACCTGAGCATTTAGGGATCGGATTGACCTCCCCTCCTTGTTCCTCCAAGACCACAAGGGGTCGAAAAACCCACATTTATAAAGCTATGTTGTAGGCTGGGGTGGAAGTGGCACATGGCAGACAATCCACACTTGATTGGGTACTTAGAGAACCGATTACCCTCCCTTGCCCACCCTCATGAAGTGGTTATCCTTTAATTGTAGAGGACTGGATAAATGATGAGCCTCATAATTGGGTAATTTTATGGACCTTAATTCACCTCCTATCTTAGTTAAATCAACTCCTATCACATTACATGTTTTGATTATATTTTGTTTAATGAGATGAGTTAAAATGAGATATTATGCCTAGTGGACTAATATGCATTGAATGTAGGTTTGGAAGAGAAAATAAAGGAATTTTGGCAAGACTAAGGTTTGAAACTCGAATGGGACAAGGGAGAGATATTGTAGGAGGAAAATCCTCCTAATTTAATCCTCCCCCATTTGAATATCACACTAGCTCAGAGTGTAAGCAACCAAGTCATGAAGATCAAAAGGTAACCGAGCAAGTGATAGAAAAAGAGAGTTCATCTCGAGTTTGGGAGTCGAGCCTCCTTAGATTTAAGTAAGTCGTTGGAGACTCTAGTTGTATAAGTAGAGAGGCCTAGAGCCTCATTAGGATTCGAATTTTTGTTGTAAAAACACTAGTTATTTTCGAACTCCAGACTTGTGGAAGACATTGATGTAATTTTCTGTTTTGATAATGAAAATGAGATTTTTCTTGATCCGGCACTGAGTTAACTCAGAGGGATGAAGCTCTTGGGTCAGGTCCCAACCCTAGCAATAAAGGCTCCTCTTCTTGTATATGTATGCTTAGCTTAGTTTCATAGATTCATGGTTAAATTGTCTCTAGAAGTATTTCATTGCAAGTACTGTGGATTTGATTAGTTGTTTATTAAATTGCTTCCATTTGTGCTTTACTTCAGTAGTAAGTTAGAAGAGATAAAAGGAGCACCAAAAATCTATCAGTAGGTGTCTTGGCATCATCTCTCCCCTTAGGGATCATGATTTGAGGAAAAGACCCTTAAGTAGCCCCAAAATACAGATTTCCATTTCCTCATAAGATTTAGAGTTTACTATACTTAAACTAGCATTTGATCATTTTTGCAAGTGTAGGATTTAGTTTCCATATCTTCCATCTTCAGTCTTTCATTAGATATCTTCCATGATTCCATTTTGTTCAGAAATTTTCTTCATGCATGAAGTAGACAACTAGTTCATTAAATTATGCTTTTCTAGCTTGTTAGAATTCTTCTTGTTTACATGACTTTGTGGCAATTATAAATGTTTGATGCAGAGCAGGTGCTTCAGAAATAAAAAGGGATCTCATAGAAAGCAATCACCTTCCAACTTCATCCATCCATAATCATTCCTCACTTTCACCAAGACCTTCACCAATGCCATCATTTTACATAGAAATTCCTCCAAGCATGTTGAGCGAATCCAACCATCCCCTAACCTTGGTGTTGAGTTATGAGTGATATTAGGCATTTTCTCACTCCATTCCACCCATGCACCACCTTCCCTAAGCCTTCCATGACCTCCGGCAACCATTGTTTTGCTCTCGGCTGTATTGTGTAGAGATACAGGGAATCCTGTAGGTTTTCCTGTAGTGGCCTATTTTGAGGCAGAATTGAGGGAAAAACCTCTAGGGAGCCACACCATGTCACCCAAGGGTCTCCAAAACCTTCCAAACATCTCCCAAACCTCCCAACCATCTCCCAAACCTCCCAACCACCCACCATCATCGCTAAACCACTTGTCACATCACCAAAAGAGATTAGGGTTTACGCTTGAATTTCTAGAAAAAGAATAAAAAGAACAAAACATATTGATTTCAATCCTTTACATGCACAGTAGTGATGTTTGATGTCTTGAATTTCCATGCTTTAGATTGTATCATTTCATACATGTTGGCTTGGCATTTCTATAAAGCATAGCTTCTTAGCAGTTAGTAGAGAATGGTGTGTTTTTAGCATAGGATTTCAATCATTTTCCTTATTTGCAGTAGATAAGCTTTCTCCTAGAGTAGATCTCTCTTTCTTTCATCAACAATCAAGCTTCTTCTGAATCCATAGAAGTTTGGCTTGAAAACCCTAGTGGTATCTCACCAGCTAAACAGTGACAAAAGGCAGAACCATCACTTTTACTTGTGTATACAACACTATCACCTCCAAGTTTGTACAAACTCTGGGTTGATAAAGTAAATTTGGTAGCTCTAGGAGTTGCAACATTCTTGTTGCAATATTGGTGCTCATCACTTTTTTTGACCGTTGCTGGGGAGGTGTCTGAGAACTATGTGATTACTTCTTTCTTTCTTCTATTTCTTGTTTCTAATATTCTGTTCTTAGTTTCATTTCTGCAAGAGTAGTTTAGTTGCTTATTTTTTTCATTGTGCATTCTTTGCTTTCCTTTCCATTCTACAAGTAAGATTTCAATCAAGTAGTTAATTTTTTCATTCAGTCGGTAGTTCTCATTAAGTGTGCAATTTTAATTCTGCAATCAATTTCAAAGTTTGAAAAAATAGAAAACCAAACAAAAACATTTATTTTCATGCCTCGTAGGAATGGGGATAACTTAGGTAAATTTTTTACAAATACCCCCACTGCTTCAAATAGAAAACATTCCCTATCCTTCGGTGGTTGTGAACTGGAGGAGCCCTTAGGTGAGAAACTAGACATATTTGAAGAACCTACAAGGGAAGAAGGAAAAGGAGAACCCATTCCTACTGAACCTATGGCTGAAAACATAAATGACAAGGGAAATAGAGAAAGAGTTGAGGGGGCCTTACCCATAAGGGAAACTAATGGGGATACTAAGATGTAAAATATAAGACCTTCTGCCCTTCCTCATTTCCATGGCCTGACCACAGAAGACCCAGACACTTTCTTATTTGAGTTTGCTGTTATATGCCGAACCTATGACTATACATATGATGAGAAGAAGTTGAAACTATTTCCATCCACTCTAAAGGATGCAGCTTTGCACTGGTTCATGGGTTTACTTGGATATAGCATTACAACTTGGGCTCAAATGCAACAAGCCTTCAACAAAAAGTATATGGACTACTGTAGGTCTAAAGACACTAAAGAGGAAATTTTTAGAATGACCTTAGGCAATGATGAATCCCTAGAGGATTATGAAGAAATATTATAACTTAACTACAAAAGGGCTAGGTGCACACTTGACCCTGAGTCACTGAAGCTAGTCCTGCTTAGAGGAGTAAGGGAAGACCTTTTGGATACCCTGCACTTGTTAGTAGGAGGGGATATCTACCAGTTATCCTATGAGGATATCAAAACTGCCTTTAGAAACCATTCTAGGGTAGCTAAGGAAAAGGGTAGGGGTAGTCAACCTATGGTCAATCCATCCTCTTCCAATTCATCCATCAAGGGTGAAATTGGAAATATGCTAGATGATTTCAAAAGTGAGATGTTGTAAATGCTTGCCCTGCAGATGGACACTATGCACATTAAGAGAAAGAAGGAGTAAGTAGAGAGAGCCTTGGCCATTTTTTGTCCTAGATGCACCAGGAGGAATCCTAGGAATGAATGTCCATTGAATTATATTGAAATTTTCTCAATCTATGAAGAAAACCACTCCACAGACAAGTGCCTCTCTTTACCTGGACTCAAAGCTGTATATCAAGGAGTTGAAGGGGTCACTGAGCAACTTTGCTACATAAACCAAAGTAGACTTCTTGGGCCTAGGCCATACTAACAGGGCATGCAAGGGTCATCCCATACATATTACAACCCCAACCAGACCACATCCATACCTTCTTGGGGACCCTTGCTCATCCTTCCTGGTCCACACCTCCTCCTTGGTCCTTTGCACCTCAATATCATTCCCAACTAGCCAACAAATCATTTCAACCATATGCTCCATGACAACCTCAGTGGAATGCACCACCCCAAGGGTGGAGGCCCCAATACAACAATGTTCCAGCTTTATTGCCTTCACCACCTGCCCAACCACAACTTTTACACTTTTCTCCACCTAAACAACCCCAGATGCCTGCCCAGCCAAATCTAAACTTGAACAATAGACATACACAACAAGTATATAATGGAGAGGCATCATATCCAACTTATGCTCTGGAGATTCAGGAAATCAACCTGAGAACTGACAGAGTACTCCCGGACAACCAACCTATACCTCTAGCCAGGGAGGTTGAGGAAGAAAGAGAGGAAAGCATGCTTAAAGTAAATCCACCACCCTTTCTTGAGAGATTAACGCAACCACCCCAACCTACCCCAGAAGAGATTGAACTTCTGGGAGAATTGAAAAACCTATGTGTAAAAATTCCACTTCTCCAAGCTATCAAGGATGTACCTATTTACAACAAGTGTTGGCTTGCATGGGCTTGACCTAGGTTCAGAGGTGATTTAGCCAAGCAAATCCTAGTACTACTAGCCCTTTCGGCACCAGTCCATAGAGTGCGGACTGAGTTCTCACCCGAAGTAGTATGGGAGGGTGCTAGAACCAGGTTTCTGCACCCCGGGGATGTTTGATGAGCTTCTGGAGGTCCGCCGTTTGACCCTGCATGAACATCGCTATGCGCATTTGTTATTCCTTCACAACTTGTGATGATGCTTCCGCGCAGCCCTTCTCGGGGTGCAACCCATATAATACCCAAATTCCTTGCTATTCAATCTATTATTACTCGATTACTTAACTTATTTGTATAAGACTAATGATTATTACAACATATTCAATTATCATATAAATGCGCGTGATAAATAAAATAGTATAAATGTAAAGAAGGCAATGCACAAGAAGATACACAGAAATAGGAATCAACTTCTCTTTATTATTATTTGATAAAGATTATAGACTTGACACCACCCTGCGCACTCAACTGTGGACTCTACTAGGCCTTTGTGCACTCAGTTGCAGGCCTCTTCTTACAACTACGACCCAATACACTTAGACTCTTACTGTATGCTCAAACCATTCATATTCTTCTCTCTTCCTTCTCTCCCTATCTTTACAACTTAGAGCCTCACTCTATTTATACAATCCCATGGTTCATGGACCATGGGTAGGCTGAGATGACTTTACATTACATTACAATACTTTAGGGCGGACAACCCTATGACTCATCCTATACTTTGCACTCCGTGCCCACAATTCATGGAGGCTTTACAATATAGTTGACCAAAACTTAGGCTTTGAGCCCCAAAACATGTTGTGGGGGGATTCCATGCCCAAAAAGCTCCCAACACAATCATCACGACTCATCCTGAGTCATTGTGTTGGTGTGGTGATCTTGGTGCGGATCCCCTCCAACTGGTCCCGTACTGCTCGGAGGTCTACGGCGCACTATTCTGTGGTTTGTTGGACATGCTGCATGCGCTCTTCCAATGCTTCTTTGTGAGGATCAGCTGCCTGCCTTAGCATGTAGAGTCCCTGCATCTGTGTGAGCTTGCCCTAATAATATCTATTGTAATGGTGAAGGCATCATCAATCCATGGCTAGATGCATGCTTTGAGAGGTGCCTCTTTCTATCTTGCGGCAACCACCTACTCTGTTAGTGCCCTTGCTTGCTTCATCTTTGTCAGACGTTGGGTGAGGACAATTATCTGCGTAGTTCCCCTTGCATTATCATACCACTCCTGAAGCTCGCATGCCTCTGTTTCTATGTGCTGTATGTTGGGGTCCTCCTACAAGCTGTGAGGATACCAAAGGCTTGGTCCAACATACCAGTACAGTCCTGCACTGCCCATCCAATTTCTTCCAATCCTTTTTGAATAGTGCTAACGTACTTCTCTCTAATTTCCAAAGGAGTGGAAGGTTGCGCCTTCAGCCGCAGCTCGATAATCTGGAGATTCAGCTCTAGTTTCAGTTGCATTGTTTTCTCTCGGGCGCTTTAGACTCCACTTGCCAGATAGTGAATCCACATCTCTGTTGATAGGTTTGCGATGATGGACAACTCTGGGACTCGTCGGCATGCTTCATCAACTATCTGCATGATCTATTGTTTCTGTGACACCAGTTCATCACACTGCAGGCTGAGCTGTTTGATGTTGATCTTTTGCTCACTCATCACCTGAATCGCACGACCCTCCCTGGCACAGAGCTCTGCTATTATGCCATCCTGCAATTGGTACAATGTGTCTCGTGGAAGGGCAACCAAATTTGGGTCAAGTCCCTTGATCTTGCCCACCATGGCTTTGTCGTCCTCTTTCTCTGCTGTTAGCACTCCTTCTGGTAGCACTATGGTGTTGGCCATCTTTGCATGTAGCAGTTACATTGTTGTTGATGTGCCTACTACACCGTAGGTGGCTACGGTTCCCTCCTATGGGGGTCGTACCTGTAGTTCCTATAGCTACACCATTAGGGCCCCCAACACAATCTGATGCTCCGACATGGATTCCTGGAGCACTTCTTTGGTGACCTCATGAACCATGTCATCGATGTCTTAGAGGTTGCCTTTTGTTAACATGATCAGGTCAATGTCCAATTTGGATGCCTTTACCTTTTTTCGTGGATTTGATCTCTCTGTGACGTGCAGCCTTTTCAGCTGGGTGGAAGTTGTGCTCGGGTCCACGCCTTCTTATGTGAGGTTTGTGTCCTCTGCTTCCTATCCCGCAGACAAGTGCTGGCCCGCCTCGTCCTGCATTATGGTGGCTGGTGGGCTCCAGTATTGCAGCAATAATGCTACAACTCCTGGGACTCCCTTCTTTACTTTTATCAATCCGGTAGTTAATAACAAACTTGGAAGCGACGGTGCTGTATGCACAAGTACTAGCTCTTGCCACAACTATCACTTGGTCAACTGGCACAAGTCTGCTAGGGGCTCAAGCCATCTTCTATGAGCTTTGAGAAGAAGCTTGTTAACTGATGGATGAAATCTAACTCGAAGGAAGCTAATCTATTTGCGAAAAGAGATTGAAAAACTGAAGGAAAGCGCAAACCCTAGCAAACCCTAATTCTACCAGCTAGTCCTACTGATGCAAAGAAGATAATGCGAACTACTGAAAGAGATGCCATTACTTCTATGAAGGTAAAATACATGTGTCTAGACTACCTCTATCTGAAGAAACATCTTTTTGTATTTTTGATTAAGTCGTCAGTTTCATCATGCATATGCTTTCACTGTTCTTGACTGTGCAGGGGTGGATCAAGGAGGATAAATGCTTGAAAGAGGTCGAGAAGGTTCAGAGAGGGTCTAAGGAGTCCCTAACACCCTTCCGGAGAGTTTCACAAAGTTTGGCTATCAAGAAACCTCATTTGTGAGCTTCTACAGGAAGTCTGCAGGGGTTCTACAGGATGTTCAGGAATTTCTACAGGATGTTCATAAATTTCTATAGGATGTTTAAAAATGAGATTTTGGAGGATGGGTGAGTGAGGGAATATGCATGAATGGATATGGAGGTAGGATAGGGGTCTGAAGTGGCCCAGGGACTGGTGGATGGAGTGGTGATAAGGTGTAGATGGCTGAATTGGCTCAAAGAAGGCTGAAACAATGATTGCACAAAAAGGGTAGGGTTACGTGGGCAAAAGGACAAATGTGAGATGAGGAACCTAGTTAGGAGATGGAATAGATGAAGCTTGGGCAGATGAAAGAGTGGTAGAGATGCTCTGCACAGTGTACATCCAACTGAATCAATAAAGTCTTGCAAGTAATCCAAGTCCTAGCTAATCTAATCTAGCTAACGATAAAGTGAATGAACAACAACTTTATTTGAAGGAGAACCATATATACCAACTATGCAATGAGACATTTCAGAGATCTGAACACAAAACCAACTTCTACAAATGAAAACAACACAGTAATGATTGCATGGCAAAGCAAACTAGTGTTTTTGTTTGGGACAACACTGTTACTTCAATTCCAGCCCCTGATCCAATGAGGAAGAGGTGAAACCAAAAGTGTTTTTGACCCTTTTCTGGAGATGTTTTCCCTGTTATTATCCTACCAATCTATTCTAAACACATGAAACAATTCTATTCATAAATAGTGACCTAGTTAATCAACACAACTTAATCTGCCTAATAGAAATACGTTTTCAAATGCATAAAAAGGAAAACAACGATGCATAAAGGCAAGATAACAGTACATAAAGGAGGCCCTAGGCTCTCAGGTTGGGCCCAACCCTGAGAGCTACGACTCCTATAGAAAACTCAGAGTTGATATAAAATAGGACTGCTTATCATTATCAAAAAATAGTCATCAGTCAAAAGTTATGCCAAAATGGCTACAAGAAAACGAGCTGAAGGTGACAACACTGTAGTGCAAAAATATGCAATGGTTTCAAAATTCCTTTACGAAGGCTGAGGCCTTGTCATTTATACACCACGAGGGCCCTAGTAGGCCTCCTAAATCTAGGGGACTTGGCTGTCCAAACTGTTAGTAGACAGTCCCTTTTCCAAAATCTGCTTGGATGCCTTCAAGATCCGTTTTTGGTGGCATTTGAGCTCAGAGTTTGGGGGTGGAGATCTCAAGGAAGGGCTATTTAATGTCATAGACAACCCCCCTACGAATCCTCACCTTAAGCTTGGCTGTCATCTAGCCCATGATTGCTCGGTTTTGCTCCAACATGTGTCAAAAAACCTGAAATAAGCACGTGTTAGCCACCTAGGAAGAGTGACCACCCTTATTCGTACAAATGACATAAACATACTAAAAAATAATGCATGAGCTATGAAAATTGGAGGATTGAACAAGGACTGAACAAGGATAATTGGGAAAAATGAGCCCAATAAGTTACCCAATTTGGGGCTCATCATCACCCCCCTGCTAAAAGGGTTGCTCATCCTCGAGCAACTAGTCCAGCTCCTCGTCCTTAATTGCTTTGATCGCCTCCCTCACATCCCAGGCTTCTGAAATAGTGTCCTCTTCACTATCATGGAATCTGGCCTTCCTTTCCACCTCTTCCCACTGCTTATGCTCTTCTTCTTCTGTGCCTCCTTCTAACAACCCCAAAAGCAAAGGTGGACTTAACTTCAGGCCTATCCAGCTAGCCTAAAGGTTTTGTATAGACTTTTTGTAGAGAGGCACTCATGCCAAGGCCTCCCTCATTCTAGTTGGAGTGTGGTATTCCCTGATTTTGAGGCTGTGGGACAATGTGTTCCACCTACGGGTGCAAGCATGAACACAATTGTCCCCCAATAATCACTCCATATCCTCAAAGTATGCTATGGCCTGAGCCTGCCGATCCATGTACTCTAACAGAGCCTGAGAGTTGGTTGTTAGGTGTTGGTGGGCAGATATCAATGCTGTGGGGTCCCCTGGCTATGCTCTAATCAGCAGTGGTTCCTGTAATTCTCGGTCCATGACATTTCTGACCTTTGCTGCTCTCTTTTCTTCATGGTTTAGCCATGAGGTCATTTCCATCAGCTGCATGTCCCCTACTACTGTGTTGGGGTCCCATGAGGTTATGTTTGGAAGGGCCAAATTATGAAGGTAGAACTCTGATAGCTTGGCCTTGTCTTCTGATGAAATGATGTTACATAAATCCATGAAATGTTGGGGGTTTTGGATTTGGGTAATACCCCTCTGTGCCAACATGTTGATTTAGAATTGCAGCCACTAATCCCTGAGGTATAGGCCATAGGATTTGGCCGACTGCCTACATTGTAGAGCTTCCATTGCCCAACTGGCCATGCAGGCTAGTTGTGCCTCCTTTTCTTGTATCTGCTGTTTTAGAGATTGTATCTCTAGGCCTGATTGCAATTCCCTTTCCCGTAGTTGCTGGTTTAGTTCCTTAAGATTAGCTTGCATTCCTTCCTTTCCCTGAGGCCCTTCTGTGGTGTCCTTGGCTGCTATGTCCTCTTCTTTCCTCTGCCCTTGTAGCTGTGGCTGCTGTCTAAGCAGCTCATTCTCTTCTCGTAGCTTGGCCTATTGGGATCTCTCCACATGCCGTACCCTTGCCAACTCTCTTTGGGTCTCCTTGAGCTTTTCCTCTAGAGGGCCTATATCTGCCACCCCCTTGGATTTAGCGATCTTCATCCAAGTGTGGGTCCGTACTCTTTCTTCCTCTATTGCTAGGAAAAGTGTCACTGTGAATTTTTGAGGAATGATTTTCCCGGCCTCTAAGAAGTTATAATAAGAGCCCAGGTTGGGCTGGGGGCTTGGTTCCATAATGGTATCGACCTTCTCTTCCTCCTGTGATGACTTGGCTGCTCTTTCATCCATCTGTTCAGTCTCTTTCAACCTAGCCAAAGTTTCCTGTAGAGCAGCCTCGACATCCTGTAGAGAGGCCTCCGAGTTCAATTTCTCCATCCTTTCCTTCCATGTGGATGTCTTCGGGCTTCCCCGCTCATAAGTGATGGATTCCTTGAAGGGGGACCTCTCCTTTGGTGTGGTAGGGGTGTCTATAATTGTGATTGGTTCATTTGACGGAGGTTGGGGTCTGCCAGTCTTAATCCTCACACTCCTTCTTGTCTTAAAATACAGGGGAGGCTCCCTCTTTCGCTTTTCCTTCTGCTTGGGAGAGGTACTTAGGGTGGCCAGCATAGCTGCTGCCTCCCTAGCTAGAATCTCAGCCGATTTCTCCTTCTGGTGCCCTTTCCCTAGACTTCCTGTAGAAAGTCCTGTAGTGGCCGTTTTCTGGCTTCCTGTAGAAGCAGTTTTTAGACTTCCTATAGAAATGGCCTTCTAGCTTCCTATAGAACCAGATGGCACTGTTTTAGCCTGCTTGGCTGAGGGTGCTTTTTCCTTTAGCTTGGCTATGGCTACCTTAGGTGTGCCTTCACTTGCTTGGACTTGCTCAGTCCTTTCTGCCCCGCTCTGCAGTCTTTTCTCCCTAGGTGTTTGTGTTATTTTACCACCCATTGTTTTGGCCTTAGCAGCTTGGCCTTTTTCTCATGTCTCTTTTTGTTCTTTCTTTGGTGGTTTTCTCGGGGTTCCTTGACCTTTAGCTTTCTTTTCTGCCTCAGTGTGCTCCTTCTCCTCGCTGCTGGAGCAAGTGAGCTCCTTGGCCAAAATTCGGATGTCATCATCCTTAGACATATTTCGAAAAATTTCCCAGGGGAGAGGGATAGTGTAGGTATGGAGTGCGTCCTCCATGAGGAGCTTAATAAGCCCATGATGGGCCAGCTGGTCTGGTGTCCCTTCCCTCAGCTTGATGGCACACTCAATCAAGGATTGATCGGATCAGCTGCTACAGGATTCCTGTAGGACATCCTGTAGCCGTTTCTCCTCCTGGGGTGCATGCTGAAACAAACAAAGTTGCATTCACGGATGAAGGGTCTTGAGGATGCCTTGACAGGTAAAGTGTGCAAGCCTCTGCATGCTTTATTTTTTTTTACTTGAAAAAAACAAATTTTTATCTGAGAAAACAAGATTCTGGTATGACTGTGTAGGTATATTCAACCAGATGGTGGCAATGGTGGTGGAAGGAGATGAAACAAGTGGAGGATGGAAGAAAAGAGTGGTTGCATGCCTCCTCAACAGACTTCAAGCTTCAAATCCCTCTCCATAATCGATTCTGGTTTGCCCAAAGGCTCTACAGGATGTTTCCTGTAGAAATACAGAACTTCCTGTAGAAAGTCCTATAGCTTCCTATAGAAGGTTGAACCACGACCAGATTGTATTTGAATCCTGAAAAAATGAGTGCTCATGGAGGGAGTGCATGTGAGGATGCCTGGTAAATTGGTAGGGACCTCTGTCCTTGTGTGGGAGGCCTCCTTTCTGCATTGTGTTCCTGCAACCTGCAACAATTTCTAGGGATTAAACTTGTTTTTTTCTCTGTTTCTTTCTTCTTCCTTCTTTTTCTTTTTTCTCTTTTTGTTTTTGTTTTTGTTTTTGTTTTTTTAAAGAGACAGCAGGGGCACCTCAATGAGGTTTTCACCCCTACTATCTACCTTGGGCGCCTCAGAGAGGTTTTCGCCCAAGGGTCTTTTTATTCAAATTATTTATTTTCGGAGAGACAGCAGGGGCGCCTCAATGAGGTTTTCACCCCTACCATCTGCCTTGGGAGCCTCAGAGAGGTTTTCACCCAAGGATATTTTTTATTGTATTTTTTGTTTTTTTGTTTTTGTTTTGATATGATGTCGCTCAGGGTGTGGCCAAAACAGAGGCAGAACCCTTCTCTATTACCAGCATTGATTTTTCCACAGTTTCGATGAACTCTTGCCTCGAAAGAGGTTTCCTGTAGATCTTTAGTCGATGCCCATTGACGAGCATGGGGATGGCTTCTTCATCAATGGTCTGGATAAGGACGGAACCATTGTCATTGCACTTCTCCACTGCATATGGTCCTAGCCATCTTTTCCTTAGCTTCCCTTTGAAATCCTTATGTCTGGAATCATACAGCAGCGCCCAATCTCACGGCTAGAATTGTTTGTCATTAAGGTGCCAGTCATGCCATATCTTCCTCTGAAGTTGAACCACTTCTAAGTGGAGGAGGGCTTGCATTTGGTGTTCATCTAACCCATTTAGCTGCAATAACCTTTCTCGTTGAGCATGGCTAAGATCTAGGTCCAGCTGAGCTCCCATCCTCAATGTGTTGTACTTGAACTCGATTGACAGCAAAGCTCTCTTCGCATAGACCAGATCATAAGGTGTGAAACTAGTTGTGGTATTCCAAGTGGTGTTGTAGGCCCAAGTGGCCTCAACCAGGCGATCTTCCCAATCCTTTTTTCTATTGCTCACCACCTTAGTCAAAATCCCTTCTAATGCTCTATTAGTGACTTGCACTTGCCCATTTGCTTGAGGATGATATGGGATGGAAGTCATATGCTTCACCTTGTGATGAACGAGCAAGTCTTCAATTAAGTTGAAGGTGAACTGGCTTCCTTGATCGACGACTAACTCTCTTGGGTAGCCAAATTTGTAGAAGATGTTTTCTCTTAAAAACTCAGCCACCTTTTCTTCTGTCATTGCTTTGATTGCCTTGGTTTCTACCCACTTTGTCAGATAGTCTGTGCACACAATGATGTAAGACCTTTGCCTCGAAGGAGGGTTGATAGGACCCACAAAATCCATGCCCCACTTCTCAAATGGCTCAAGGGTCACTTGAGGTTGGAGAGGCATTTCGTCCCTTGGAGTCGGTTTCCCCATCCTCTGGCATCGGCCACATTGGCTGATATATATTCTGACATCTTGATGAAGAGTGGGCCAATAGTAGCTTGCCTATAGAATTTTGAAGGCAGTCCTCTTGGCTGCAAAATGTCCTCCACAGGGCCCATTGTGACAGGTTAGGAGGATGTCAAAGACTTCCTCCTCCCTAACACAGCGCCTTAAGATCTGATTGGGGCCAAGTTTGAATCGGTTTCCTCCGATCCAAGTGAATGAGGCACTCTTCCTCATGATTCTGCTCTTCTCCTTTGAGGATAGATGCGGAGGGAACTGTGTGGAGACCAAGTAGTTTTCTATATCAGCAAACCACGGAGAGAGTACTGAGATAGCAAACAGATGTTCATTTGGCATCTGGTCATCCACTGTTCCTTCTTCACCTGCAGGCAAATCCAATCTAGACAAGAAGTCAGCAACAACATTTTCTTTACCTGGTTTGTCAACGATAGTCAAATCAAACTGTTGTAACAAAAGTAACCATATAATGATGCGAGTGTTCACATCAAGCTTATTCATTAAATATCTAATTGCAGCATGATTAGTATGTACAAATGTTTGATAGCCACTGATGTAGTGTCGGAACTTGTTCAAGGAATGGACCATCGCTAGGAACTCCTTCTCAATTACAGTATAGTTCATTTCTTCCTTGGATAAGTTTTTGCTGACAAAGTATATGGCATATGGAATTTTTTCCTCAACTTGTCCTAAGGTTTCCCCTCTGGCTTTGTTTGAGGCATTAGTGTGGATGTGGAAAGGTAGGGCCCAGTTTAGGCCTCTCAAAATTGGGGCGGACACTAACTTATCCTTCAACTCATTCAGAGCCCTCTGACGGTCGTCAGTCCATTTAAACTCAACATCTTTTCCTAAGAGGCCAAACAATGACGAGGCTAGCTTACTGAAATCTTTAATGAATCTTCTATAATATCCCACTAGGCCTAGGAAACTCCGAACATCTCTTACCTTCTGAGGAGGTGGAACCTTTTTAATGATAGCAATTTTATTAGGATCCAACTGTAATCCTTGGCGAGAAATAGTATGACCTAACACGGTCCCTTCAGTCATCAAGAATTCACATTTTTCAGGGCTGAGGTACAGGTTCATCTCAATGCACTTGCTTAAAACTTTTCCCAGGTTGGACAAGGTTTCTTGGAGGCTAGACCCATAAGGAGTAAAGTCATCCATATAGATTTCCGCCGAATCATGAACCAGCTCGGCAAAGATGCTCAGTACAGCTCTCTGGAAAGTGACAGGGGCATTACATAGCCCAAAGGGAAGGACTCGATAGGCAAAGGTACCCCATGGACAAGTGAAGGTGGTCTTATCTTGGTCCTCCGGGTTGATTTGGATCTAATTATACCCACTGAACCCATCTAGGAAAGAGAAAAACTTCTTTCCTGCTAGTCCATCCAACACTTGATCTATGAAAGGCAAAGGGAAGTGGTCTTTATTGGTGGCTTTGTTCAGTTCTCTGTAGTCCACACAGATTCTCCACTTCCCATTTTTCTTGGGTACCAACACCAGGGGGGAAACCCATTCGTTGTCCAAGATGGGGTAGATGAATCCTGCATCCAACAATTTTTGCACTTCTTCTTTAACAATGTCCTTAAGGGCTGGATTCATCCTCCTCTGAGGTTTCCTGACTGGTTTACAGTCCTTTTTAATGTAAATATGATGGGTACAGACCAAGGGATGGATTCCTTTCATTTCCTTGTAGCTCCAGGCAAAATCCTCCAAATGACGGGTCAAGAGACTACATAGCTCCTTTTCCTGAGAGGGAGAGAGAGAGGAGTTGATCTTTAAGGTTCTTTCAGGGCCAAACTCCACATTATTAACTCTGGGAGTGGTCGGATTAGTCACACATAGGTCCACTAAAGCACTGGCTTGGGTATCTTCCACCAACTCTTCCAAGGATAGTGCACGAGGGGGAGGATTTTGGATTAAGTTCTCAATCAAATCATCCTCGGTTTGAGGACCTCCCCTGGTGGCCTCCACTGTGCATAATGGTGCAGAGTAGACCTCATCCTCATCTCCTTCTTCCAACCAGAGGGGTAAGTCATGTTCTAGTAGAGGTTGGGCAGGAGGGTATAGGACTAGCTGTTTGGACATAGGCCCATTTTTGATGGTCATGCTTCCTGCTCGATAGTTTATGTAAGCATCCGCAGTAGCTAGCCAAGGCCTTCCAAAAATGAGGGGATATCCAGTGAGTTTTTCCTTTGGCTGAAGGACCAAGAAGTCTGCAGGGTACTCCCAGGAGTCAACAGAGACCAAGACATCTTCCACAATCCCTTCGGGAATCACGGTGGAGTGGTCTGCCAATTGCAATACTGTCGAGGTCTTCCTTAAGGAACTTTGAAGGTTGAGCTTAAGCGTGGTGTCCTTGGTCATCACATTAATGACGGCCCCTAGATCAATCAAGGTGTGGGGTATGATGGTGCCATTGATGTGAACATCAACTACAGGACTCCTAGGGTCCAAATACTTTGGACAAATTACTTGCCCCAACATAAGATCAGACAGTTGTCCTATGACATTGATAGTTGAGGCATCTCTCTTTCGCCTGCCTGGGTGCCTGAAACACTTCTCCTTAATCAATTTGTTGTCTATCGGTACATCTTTTATGGCCTGGAGAAGTGGTATTTTCACCCACAACTTCTTGAGTTCTCCCAGAAGCTTAGTCTCTTCTGGGTTGGGTTGTGGGGTTACTATGAGTCACTCAGGAAAGGGTGGAATGGCTTGGGGTTCACTTTATTGTTTCTCTTCTTCCTCCTCTAGGGGAGGAGGTTGGTGCTCTGGAAGGACCTTCCCAGATCGCAGGTTGATCTCTTGGATCTCCACAGCATAGGTAGGGCATGTTGTCTCCCCAGTATATACCTGCTGGGCCTATCTATTGTTGGGGTTCGGGTTCGGTTGAGCAGGCATCTGGGGTTGTCTTGGAGGAGCAGGAGGTAATGGTTGTGGTTGAGCCGGTGGTGGAGGCAGAATGGTGGGAGGACTGTTGTACTGGGGCCTCCACCCTGGTTGAGGTGCACTCCATTGAGGTTGTGGCTGGGCATGTGAGTGAAACGAATGAGGAGGTTGAGTATGGTATGGAGATGGATAAGACCATGGAGGAGGTGTGGAATGGGAAGGATGAGCAGGGGGGCCCCAAGAAGGTATATGAGCGGGTTGGTTGGGGTTATAATAATCTTGGGATGTCCCTTGCATCCCCTACTGGTAAGGTTTGGGCCCATGTGGCCTCCTTTGGTTGAGGAAGTAGAGAGGCTCAGTAGCTGCCTCAGTCCCTAGGTACATGGTTTTAAATCCAGGAAAGGTAGGGCATTGGTTGGTGGGGTGGTCTTCCTCACAAACGAAACATACCTCTACTGAGTGCAATGGGAATTCATTCTTTGGATGCTTCCTCATGCATCTAGGACAAAAAATGGCCAAAGCCCTCTCAGCTTCCTCTTTCTTTTGCTGAATTCGGAAGGTATCAAGTTGCATGGCAATAGTCTGTCTCATCTCACTCTTGAGGTCTTCCATCTGGTTAGCAAAGTCATGCTTGAAGAAGGTGGTACTAGCTGAAAGTGGATTCCCCCTACCTCTCTTCCGGGCCACCCTAGAATGGTTTCTAAACATGGTCTTTATGTCCTCATAAGGTAGTTGGTAGATGTCCCCTCCAGTTAGCATTTTAAGGGTGTCCAGAAGGTCTTCAGGGACTCCTCAGAGCAGAACCAGCTTCAGAGATTCTGGGTCAAGTGTGCACGTGGCCCGTTTATAACTAAGTTGGAACCTTTCCTCGCAATCTTCTAAAGACTCATCGCTTCCCATGGTCATCCGAAAGATTTCTCCCTTGGTTTCCTTGGACCTACAATAGTCCCGATATTTGGTATTCAAAGCTTGCTGCATCTGATCCCAAGTGGTGATACTATTTCCAGGTAACCCCATGAACCAGCGTAATGCTGCATCCTTGAGGGTAGAGGGAATGAGTTTCAACTTTTGCTCGTCCTCAGCATAGTTGTAAGTTCAACAGAGGAAAACAAACTCAAACAGGAAGGTATCAGGGTCTTCAGTAGTCAATCCATGGAAGTGAGGTAAAGCTGAGGGACTTATGTTTTTCATTTTCATGTCTCCATTGGTCTCTTGAATGGGAAAGGCACCTTCTATTCTCTCATCTTCTCTTCTACCGTTTCGGTTTTCAGCCATGGCTTCAGATGGAGTGTTCTCTAACTCTTCTTCTGTTATAGGATCATTGTATATCTCAGGAGGTTCACCTGTAGGTTCTTCTAGCTCACTGTCACCAGAGAAGAGAGAAGGTTGACTCAGTGATGTGGTGGGGGTGTTGGGTAAGAATTTTCCGGTTTTAACTCTGTTCCTACGAGGCATGAAATGGAAAGGCTTTTGATTGCTTTTGTTTTTTTCTCTCTGCTGGTACCTGCAAAACTAAAATAGATTGAACTGCAACTAACTATCTTGCTGGAATGAAAAGGCGGAATTAAAATGATAGCAGGAAAGGACTAATCTACTTTGCAGAATTGAAATTGTGAAATTGAAATGCTAAGCTACGCTTTCAGAATTGAAATTACAGAATTGAAATGATAAGCTATGCTTGCAAAATTGAAATTGCAGAATTGAAATGCTAATCTATGAAAGTGGGAAATGTCTACTCTACTTTTGCGAAAATGAAATTGCAGAATGGAAATGAAATAAACTACTTAGCAGAAGGTTGTAGGAAAAAATAGAAGAAAAGCAACAATCACCAATACTCTGACGCGTCCCTGGAAACGACGCCAAAAAATATGGTGGGCTCCAGTATTGTAGCAATAATGCTGCAACTCCTGGGACTCCCTTCTTTACTTTTATCAACCCGTTAGTTAATAACAAACTTGGAAGCGACGGTGCTGTATGCACAAGTACTAGCTCTTGCCACAGCTATCACTTGGTCAGCTGGCACAAGTCTGCTAGGGGCTCAAGTCAACCTCTATGAGCTTTTAGAAGAAGCTTGTTAATTGATGGAGGAAAGCTAACTCAAAGGAAGCTAATCTATTTGCAAAAAGAGATTGAAAAACTGAAGCAAAGCACAAACACTAGCAAACTCTAATTCTACCAGCTAGTCCTAATGACACAAAGAAGAGAATGCAAACTACTAAAAGAGATGGCATTACTCCTTTGAAGGTAAAATACATGTGTCTAGACTACCTCTATCTGAGGAAAAAATCTTTTTGTATTTTTGATTAAGTCGTCAGTTTCATCATACATATTCTTTCACTGTTCTTGACTCTGCAGGGGTGGATCAAGGAGGAGAAATTCTTGGAAGAGGTCGGGAAGGTTCAGAGAGGGTCTAAGGAGTCCCTAACACCCTTTCGAAGAGTTTCACAAAGTTTGGCTATCAAGAAACCTCATTTGTGAGCTTCTACAGGAAGTCTTCAGGGGTTCTACTGGATGTTTAGGAATTTCTACAGGATGTTCAGAAATTTCTAAAGGATGTTTAAAAATGAGATTTTGGAGGATGGGTGAGTGAGGGAAGATGCATGCATGGATATGGAGGTAGGATAGGGGTCTGAAGTGGCCCAGGGACTGGTGGATGGAGTGGTGATAAGGTGTAGATGGCTGAATTGGCTCAAAGAAGGCTAAAACAATGATTGCACAAAAAGGGTAGGGTTACGTGGGCAAGAGGACAAATGTGAGATGAGGAACCTAGTTAGGAGATGGAACAGATGAAGCTTGGGTGGATGAAAGAGTGGTAGAGATGATCTGCACAGTGTACATCTAACTGAATCAATAAAGTCTTGCAAGTAATCCAAGTCCTAGCTAATCTAATCTAGCTAATGATAAAGTGAATGAACAATAGCTTTATTTGAAGGAGAACCATATATGCCAACTATGCAATGAGACATTTCAGAGATCTGAACACATAACCAACTTCTACAAATGAAAACAACACACTAATGATTGCATGGCAAAGCAAACTAGTGTTTTTGTTTGGGACAACACTGTTACTTCAATTCCAGCCCCTGATCCAATGAGGAAGAGGTGAAACCAAAAGTGTTGTTGACCCTTTTTTGGAGCTTTTTTCCTTGTTATTATCCTACCAATCTATTCTAAAAATTTGAAGCAATTCTATCCATAAACAGTGACCTAGTTAATCAACACAACTTGCATAAAAAGGAAAACAACGATGCATAAAGGAAATATAACAGTACATAAAGGAGGCCCTAGGCTCTCAGTTTGGGCCCAACCCTAAGAGCTATGGCTCCTATAGAAAGCTCAAAGTTGATATAAAATAGGACTGCTTATCATTATCAAAAAATAGTCATCAGTCAAAAGTTATGCCAAAATGGCTACAAGAAAACGAGCTGAAGGTGACAGCACTGTAGTGCAAAAATATGCAATGGTTTCAAAAGTCCCTTACGAAGGCTGAGGCCTTGTCATTTATACACCACGAGGGCCCTAGCAAGCCTCCTAAATCTAGGGGACTTGGCTATCCAAACTGTTAGTAGATAGTCCCTTTTCCAAAATATGCTTGGTTGCCTTCAAGATCCGTTTTTGGTGGCCTTTGAGCTCGGAGTTTGGGGGTGGAGATCCCAAGGAAGGGCTATTTAATGTCATAGAAAACCCCCCTATGAATCCTCACCTCAAGCATGGCTGTCATCTAGCCCATGATTGCTCAGTTTTGCTCCAACATGTGTCAAAAAACCTAAAATAAGCATGTGTTAGCCACCTAGGAAGAGTGACCACCCTTATTCGTACAAATGACATAAACATACTAAAAAATAATGCATGAGCTATGAAAAATGGAGGATTGAACAAGGACTGAACAAGGATAATTAGGCAAAATGAGCCCAGTAAGTTACCCAATTTGGGTCTCATCAATGGCCCCTATTGCCTGCGCTACTGCTGCTTCTTTGGTGGCCTTTGCCTACTTCGTGGATGCCCTTGCTTCCTCATAGACAAACCTTACCTCTACGGCCACTTTTTCATTACACCTCTTCTCAGTCAACTTCATGACGTGCAACTTGGCCTCATCCTTTTGTTTTTGTTCTGCTGTCCTATCCAGCTTTGCCAGATCTGGAGCACGCCATTCAGGGGGCCATGATTCTAACACTGAAAATATTGTGTCATCGATCACGATGAGGGGGAGCTTGGTCCATTACTGCACCGGATCCTTACATGCCTTAATGTAAACATTATGCATGTCCACATTGAAGTTTGCAAAGCTCTGTAGACTATTGTGCATTGTGGGGCCAGGCGCGGCCGTATATTGATCCACATCCGGATGCTCGCCTCCATTGACACCTAGAAGATCTTTGTCTCGCGAATCCGCTTTGTATCCTTGGTGGCCCAGAGTGATGCATACTTTGCGGTCTCTAGTATGTCCTATTCAATGCTAGGGAATTGACTATCCTTGGGGAGTTCCCATGTTACCAACAAAATGGACAAGAGAAACCACGTGTAGTGGAAGGTCTTGCCCTGCTCCTGGGCTTCCTTGTAGCTAGTCAAGAATTCCTCGCAGAGGAACTTGGCCCAGTTGAATTGGACCCCCTCTAAGCATTATTTGGCCAGCGCAACTACCGATGCTAGTACCTCATTGCCATGGCATTTTCTCATTACCTACCCGGCTAGGAGTTGGGTGGCTACGTGCACCCCTTTATCTTTGATGCTATTGATTGTGTAACCCCTATTTTTCTTCTCAAGCTTGTATTGTTTCTTCATGGCCTCCGTGAGCACCAAATCTCTGCTTTTTCCTGCTATCGCCATCGGGTCCTTTCCCTTACAGGGGAGCCGAGAAATTCTATGGTTGAGATCCGCTGTGATAGGAATAGGCTCCTCCAGCCATAAGTACCCATCGTGCACCAGAAAAAGCAGCTGCCTGATGAAAAAAATAGTGATAGGTGCTTAGTTAAAGTGTGGAATCCACAACATATGAAGTAATCCAGCCTTCTCCACACTGCGCAACCATTTACGCGGCTCTAGTGTTGTGACTGGCCCCTCTATGCTCTGTTTCATGAGGTTCTTCGTCTCTAAGTGTGGGAACTTCTCGTTGTCCATGAGGTCCCAATCTTCAAACTTCATCGTGGGCATGCATCCCAGGTGTGAGCCCTCAAACATAATTCCATCGGGGAGGAGCGGGGTCTGGAGTGCGCTCTTAGTGGCATCCAGGTCCTTTGGTATCTTAGTTTTCCCTTTCCGCGGAGGGACATACTTAGGTAATTTCGTTGTAGATCGCACTGGCTAGATGTCTTCTTCCACATCTTCTGCTTCCTCTATCTCATCAACGAAAGCTTGTAGGTCCTCCTCCTTGTCATTCGTTTCAATGGTGACAACCTTGCCCCTTTTCTTCCATTGAGAGTTTACCGAACTGCGGATTCCATGGGGACATGCAGACTAGTCCCGCTGCTCGCTTGTCTCTTTTTGGCCTCGGCATCTGAGGTGATTTCGGGATTTTTGGCATGACCCGAGTGTCTCCAGGAACATCAGGTACCATGGGGTTCCGCGCGGCCTTGTCGATGGTTCCTTCTATAGTTCCCAAACCTCTCCTGGTAGTCATCATCCTGTTTGAACTGTTTGTGGTCATGTTTGAACTTCGAGGCTCAAATCTTGCTCGACGCTCAACACCCTGTGCTTTGATCAATTGCTCAAATCTCAAGTGAACAAGTGTTGTCTTGTGGCTAGCCCCTGGAGTTTTATAGCACCTTTTGAATTCAAATTCGACCATTCCCCCTAATTGTAGCTCATCAATGCTTTCTTGGTAGCAGATTGCCCCAAATATTGCCCTTAATTTGTGTCTTAAATTCCCACCGCCCACTCTATTTTTCCTTAAATCAAACATCTTGTCATTAATAGTGACACCAACAGTCACTTCCTAGCCTACCTGCATGGTAGTGCACCTGCCTTTTGCGATTGCGACCCTTGTGACATGCTGATTCTGCGTGCACCTCCCTTATTGCACAGCTCCCAAAGAGACTCTTTTATAGTCCCTCACTCTCTTTAACTGCCTAAAGTGCTGAGATTATGCTCCCTACGGCTAGTCAGGTGGCTGTACCACTTGTGTGAGACTTCAACTCACCTTTCAGTATAGTCCATGTAAATGCCTCAATTTCCTTCGTGACAGCCGGTGCCACGCGTTGTACTGTATGTAGTGTGCTCCCCTAGTTACTGTGTTTGGTGAGGTGCAACCGTAGCCATGACAGCAAAGTAAAAAATTCTCGGCAACAATCTTCTAATGTAGTGGTATGATCATCCATATCTTGCTTTGTCATCCTTGGTTTATCGACGAGACATGCTTGCCTGATCTCATTTTCCAACCTCTTAATCTTAGCGTCCATCAAAATGCTTTTCTTCCTCAATCGTACCCAGTCCTTTTCGAGTTTGCGAATTCTAAGGTTCGCTCGCCGAAGGGCTTCAATCCTTATATGTTCGACCTCGCGTATCTATGTGATTTCTTTGTCTTGGTCATCGCGAACCATGACAAATGCGGGAGCCATTACATGTGGATTCCTTTTTGTATTCTCTTAAAAAATTATGGTCTCTAATCTATTCCGTACATTTGGAATCGTCTCTGTGCTCAGGGTTTTGCACATGGTCCTATAGGCCCATCGAACCACTGGTATGCGTAGGTCCCAATCAATGCGTCTTGCCTGGTGAACCTTGTTTACTACTCTGCACACCCTATTGAATGCTTTGTCTTGGATAATTGGTAGCGCAGATCACCTTTCCTGCTGCTGTGGGTTGTTTCGATTATTGATTCTAGGGGTGGCATGTGCTTGTGTAGGTTCTACACCATATATCTGTAACCATTAGGAAAGGTGGGCGCGCAAGTTTTTCTGCCCCTGCTGACTGGCTCTCATTCAGAGCTGGGGTTTTTCAAAATGTAGGCACATCATCCTTTTGCATCCTCATCAGTCCTCCAAACTTTCTTCATGCGTACCCCACCATCATGTGGGTGTTGCATGTAGCGCCCATTTTAAAGCATCGAATTGCTGCTATTATGGTACTCCACTTTCAAATTTGCTCAGAAATTCCTCCACTTATCAATCCATCATATGTTGGTAGCTCCCTTGCCTCTATTGTCATGCAATGCAGTGATCTAATCATCATGTTGTAATTAACCATTGTTACTTTGTGCAACCGATTCTACCATCGTTCTATTTCTTCGTCTGAATTTGAAGTGCAGGAGCTTTCACACTCCCACGAAATTCTTTCGTCTGCAGTTGGATTCACCCAATCCTATTCTCACACAATTATCTTATAAATACAATTGACATCATCATCACTATCATCGTCGTGCACCGGTTCAGTGTATCGCGCTCCTTCGGCTAGATCGAGCGGTACTACTATGCGTAGTGACTTTTTCTCAAAGATCATTTTGCACTTCTTCAGTTTTATGACTCCATTCATATCAGTGGCCCAGTCTATTCCTAGTAGTGTGGGATAGGGATTACTATCATCGACAATCTCTATCACTTCAAAATCTGCCTGCGCGCTCGCACCTTAAATATCGACTCTTACCCCTTGCAATCTTCCCATGGGCAAAATCTTCTGTTGGTTCGCCATTCGTAACTGAACAGGGGACCATTGTAACATGGGTCTGTCCATGATTTCCCATGTTTTCCTTGGTAATACAATCACGTCTGAACCCAGATCCAAGATTACCTGATCCATTTCATACTTGCCGATTTGCGCAGTCAACGTCATTTCCCTTCCTGTGTGCAGTGCATGCTTTCCAAGTTTCTATACCATGTGCGGTTCCGCTGACCCCACACACCTGGTGATACGTTCCTGTAGTCCGTTGACTGCCTTGTTGTGGCACAAAAGTTTCATGCATGTCTCCAGAAAGGTAGTGAGCATTAAAGGATCCACCCCTAGTTCTAGTTGATCCTTACTACCTGAAGTGGAGGCCTTCGTGAAGCTCTTCTTAGCTTCCATGAATGTGTCCTTCACCCGTTCTAAATCAAATTTGTGTTCCTTTGTAGGAGCTTTGTGAACCCACACACTTTGTTTTGGCTGATTCCCTTTATCATTGCCAGTGGTCATACTGCTCCTGAGTATCATGTTTACATTTGGGTCTTCTTCACACGGCTCAGACCTCATCATCTGCAAATTCTGAGTCAGATGGGGTTGGCGTACCCCCTTTTCATGCATCCTCGCTATCAGTGAAGGGTAGTCTTTTGCCTCATGATCAAACTGAGTATATTACTGATATGATGTCCTTGTCGAGTTTGTAAACTGTGGGCATAGTGCCCTGGCCCTCTGTAGTTGTAACAAATTAGTTGTCTGCGACCCCTTCCTGGTCCCATTCTATCTGAATCTCAGCCGCGCCCCTGAAATCTAGTGTGCGCCATCCCTACATTTGCATCGAGGGCCTGTGTTTCAGTCTGAACCTTGTAGGTAGGAGTTCGATCCATCCTTAGTTCATATCTTCAGCAGGTGCGTTCATCATGGCCTACCAACCTGTAGAAATTACAAAACAATTGTTGGGACGTCTACGTGCACTTCTGCAACAGATGACAATTTTTTGTACTATGTTTTCCTCCTATCTGACAGATTGCGCACCATAATGCAGATGCCATGCTCGGCCCTGCTTGTGCCTCAGGTCTTAATGACATCGACCCTCCTCCATCCAAGTAGTTCGCGAACACTGGACAATGGTCCTTGTCGTTCCCTTGGCCTTTGCATTTTATGCACCATACCTCCTCACGTGCCTCCAACAGAGGTGTACTGGCTTGTTTCAAACTTTGCATTTCCAGACACAGATTTTGTAGTTGCACATGGATTTGTCGGACTCCGAACCCAGGGTCTTGTATAGGGGTCTCATGCAATCTCATCACCATTTCTAAAGCTTCGGCCTGGGTGGAAATTTTTTGCTGTGACAGTGCCATCCTTAAGTGTAGTGTCAGTGATGCTACAAATGATGTGTGATATTGTCCATCTGTCAATGTCATATTGGCTTCACAAATCATACTCTTCAGCCTTTGGTCTAGATCTTAGGGGGTCTCGGTCGGGAGCATCGCGATCTCCTTAAACCCGATGATTGATTGCGTTTCTTATTTTGGCCTGCTAATTTCCCTATTCAGCGCGGTCTAGATCTCTGCGATTCCTACGTTTGGGTGGTCATTAGAATGCTTGATATACCATGTTAATGCGTGACCCTGCAATGCGGTCACCAACATAGCCTTTTTAATATTGTCATCCATGATGCCTTGTGCTTCCCATACTTCTCTTACCATGAACCAGAATTGTTCCAGATCTTCATGCCCCACTCCTCTCAATACTAGCAGTTTGATTGCACTCACCATACTGAACTGTGGTGGTGGCATAGGTGGGGTGGGTGGAGCTGGTAAACACAGAATTCGTAGCCTTATCAAACTGACTACGCTTCTCAGAGAAACTTTCGCAAGATCTTCCTCACTTTCCCACGTGGGTGAAATTAAGGGAATGGTTTATAATTCCTCGCTACCTCCGCTTTTGTAGATCTTCCCGCTTCGTGTAGCTCCAAACATTAATTTATTCACATAACCCACTTTTCACACAATAGCATCTTAAGCTAAGTGTTCAAAGATTTAATATACTTACCTCGCGGTCCCTTGAGGAAACGTTGCTCTGCTTCACTGTAGCTAACGGCGTGTCTACCGCAAACTTAGTGATAAATCCTCCTATTTTTCAGTCAATCCAATGGTCCACAGTTCGTGTGCTCTTATCTCCTAACGCTTCTAGTCTGTGCACTAATTCTAGAGTCCACACTATTGGTTTGTCGAGCCTACACCTTCCTTGGCTATCTGCTAACTTCACGATCCACTCATACAGCTCAGAAGGAAAGGATGTAAAGAAAATTTCATGGATTTCCGTATATAATTATCGCTCCAACCACTGGTCCTTAGATACTTGCGGGTTTCTGTTTTCCTGCGCCGCGAACTCGTGAATGTTCTTGCCCGACCACTCCTCAATTTATTTCTTTGTTGGAATCCAATGTCATGACATCAAACATCCCTTATGTAGATCCCAATCTCGGCAACAGAACCATTTGTTGGCTTGTATGGGCTTGACCCAGGTTTAGAGGTGATTTAGCCAAGAAAATCCTGGTACTATTGGCCGTTTTGGCAACAGTCTGCAGAGCGCCGACTGAGGTCTCACTTGAAGTAGTATGGGAGGGTGCTAGAACTAGGTTTCTGCACCTTGGGGATGTCTAATGAGCTTTTGGAGGTCTGGGAATTGACCTTGCGTGCACATCTCTGTGCACACTTGTTATTCCTTCACAACCTGCGATGCTGCTTCCACGTAGCCCTACTCGGGGCGCAACCCATATAATACCCAAGTTCCTTGCTATTCAATATGTTATTACTTGATTACTTAACTTATTTGTGTAAGACTAATGATTATTACAACATATTTAGCAACAATATTAGTGCTCGCGATAAATAAAACAATATAAATGTAAATAAGGCAATGCACAAGCAGATACACATAAATAGGAATCAACTTCTCTTTAGTATTCTTCGATCAATATTACATACTCGACACTGCCTTACGCACTCAACTACAAGGGTCTGCGCACTCAGCTACAGACTCTACTAGGCCTCTTCACACTCAACTACAGAGCCTCTTCCTACCACTATGACCTAATACACTTAGAATCTTACTCTATGCTCGAACCACTCATATTCTTCTCTCTTCCTTCTCTCCCTATCTTTACAACTTAGAGCCTCACTCTATTTATACAATCCCATGTTCTGCAGACCATGGGTAGGCTGACATGACTTTACATTACATTACAATACTTTAGGGTAGAAAACCCTATGACTCATCCTATACTTCACGCTCTGCCTCGCAATTCGCGGAGCCTTTACAATACACTTGACCGAAACTTGGGCTTTGAGCCCGAAAACATGCTGTGGGGGGATTCCATGCCCAAGAACAAGTTGATTAAGTAGAAGTGATTCAAGCATCCAGGGAGGTGAAAAAGAGATGCCCCTACCATTAATGTCATTGGACAACTATCCGACTTAATACTGGGGAGGATAATCTATCCAAAGTATTTGGACCCTAGAAGCCCTGTAGTAGATGTGCACATCAATGGCACCATTGTCCCACACACTTTGATTGAACTTGGGGCTTCCATTAATGTGATGACCAAGGACACCATGCTCAAGCTCAACCTCCATGGTTCATTGAGGAAGATCACAATAGTTCTGCAACTTGCAGACCGCTCCACAGTGACCCCTGAGGGGATTGTGGAGGATGTGATGGTCTCCATTGCTTCTTGGGAATACCCTATAAATTTCCTAGTTCTCCAACCTAAGGCTAAGCTTACTGGTTACCCTCTCATCCTTGGGAGGCCCTGGTTAGCCACTGATGATGCTTACATTAGCTGCAGAGCTGGAAATATGACCATCAAGAATGGGCATATGTCCAAGCAATTAGTCCTATGCCCTCCTACTCAGCCATCTCTAGAACATGACTTACATTTGTGGCTGGAAGAGGAGGAGGAAGATGAAGTTTATTCCGCCCAACTATATACCTTAGAAACAACCATGGGAGGGAGACAGTAGGATGAAGATGATTTGATCGAACACATACTCCAAAGTCCAACCCCCAGTACATTTTCCTTAGAGGAAGTAGTAAAGGAAACCCAAAAAAACCATCAAGTGGATCTATGCTTAGCTGATTCCAACCCTGTTCGTGTCAAAACAATAGAATTTAGTCCTGAGAGAACATTGAAGATCAATCCATCTCTTTCTGTTCTCCAAGAAGAAAAGTTGTGCAACATGCTAAAGGAACACCTAGATGCCTTTTCTTGGAGTTGTCGAGAAATTAAGGAAGTGCACCCCTCGGTGTGTACTCACCATATTTATATCAAGGAAGGTTGAAAGCCAGTCCAACAACCCCAAAGGAAGATGAATCCAACACTTAAAGATATAGTCAAAGAAGAACTGCAAAAACTGCTAGATGCAGGATTCATTTACCCTATCTTAGATAGTGAGTGGATTTCTACTTTGGTGTTGGTTCCAAAGAAAAATGGTAAGTGGGGGATTTGTGTCAATTACAGGGAGGTAAACAAAGCTACAAAGAAGGACCATTTTCCTCTACCTTTCGTTGACCAAGTGCTAGATGGCTTGGTAGGGAAAATATTTTTCTCTTTCCTACATGGATTCAATGGATACAATCAAATCCAGATCAGCCCAGAAGACCAGGATAAAACCACCTTCACTTGTCCTTGGTGTACTTTCACCTATAGGGTCCTTCCTTTGGCCTATGCAATGCTCCTGCCATTTTTCAAAGAGCAGTCCTGAGTATCTTTGTCGAGTTAGTCCATGATGTGGTAGAAAACTATATGGATTGAACTTGTCTCTTAGTCTTGAGAAATATGAATTATTGATGACTGCGGGGACCGTGCTAGGTCATTCAATACCTCAATAAGGACTTCAAGTGGACCCAAACAAAACAACTATCATCCAAAGGGTCCCGCCTCCTCAAAAGCAGAGAGATGTCAGAAGTTTCCTAGCGTTAGATGAATAATACCAAAGGTTTATAAAAGACTTTAGCAAGTTGGCTTCTCCTTTATTTGGGTTATTGGCCAAAGACTTTGAGTTTGTTTGGTCAAAAAGATGTCAAGAGGCCATGGACACCCTGAAGGACAAGTTAACCACTACACCGATTCTCCGAGGCCCAAATTGGGCCCTTCCTTTTCATATTCATGTTGATGCCTCACACAAAGCCATAGGAGTGGCCCTATGCTAGATAGATGAGAAATTACCTTATGAAATTTACTTTATCAGTAAGAATCTGTCAAAGGCCGAACTAAACTACACAGTGACCGAAAAGGAGCCTTTGCTTTTTGTGCATCTATTGAACAAATCTAGGCATTATATTACAAAATATCAAACATTTGTACATCCTGACCATGCTGCAATCAAATATTTAATGAATAAACTTGATGTGAATGCTAAGATTATTAGATGGTTACTTTTGTTATAGCGGTTTGATCTAACTATTGTTGATAAGTTTGGCAAAGAAAATGTTGTTGCAGAATTTTTGTCTATATTAACTTTGCCTGCAGGTGAAGATGGGATGGTTGATGATCAGTTACTGTATGAGCACTTATTCGCCATTTCAGTTTTCTCTCCATGGTTTGCCGACACAACAAACTATTTGGTATCTGCACATTTCCTGCCGAATCTGTCCTCCAAAGAGAAAAGCAATATTGTGAGGAAGAGAGCCCCCTTCACCTGGATTGGGGGAAACCTCTTCAAACTTGGCCCAGATCAAATTCTGAGAAAGTGTGTCAGGGAGGAGGAAGTCTTTGACATCCTTCTGACCTGTCATGATGGGCCTTGTGGAGGTCACTTTGTAGCAAAAAGGACAACATTTAAAGTGTTACAGGCTGGGTGTTATTGGGCCACTCTTCATCAAGATGTGAAAAGATATACTAGTGAGTGTGATCGGTGACAAAGGATGGGAAAGCCTACTCCAAGAGATGAAATGTCTCTACAACCCCAAGTGACTGTTGAGCCATTTGAAAAATGGGGCATGGACTTCATTGGACCTATTGACCCTCCTTCCAAGCAAAAGAAGTATATCATTGTCTGCATTAACTACCTGACTAAGTGGGCTAAAACCAAGGCAATTAAGTCAACAACAGAGGAGAAGGTGGTTAAGTTCTTAAGGGAGAACGTATTTTACAAATTTGGGTACCCTAGAGAATTGGTCACTGATCAAGGTAGCTATTTTACCTCCATCATGATTGACGACTTACTCAGCCAACACAAGACCTCCAATCCCTATCACCCACATGCTAATGGGCAAGTGGAGGTGACCAACAGAGCGTTGGAGGTCATCTTGACAAATTTGGTTAGCAACAACAGGAAAGATTGGGCAGATAGAATAGTTGAGGCCACCTAGGCCTATAATAACACTTGGAAGACCACCATTGGATTCACACCCTATGAGATGGTCTATGGGAAAAAGGCCCTCCTATCCATTGAGTTTGAGTATAACAAATTGAGGATGGCAGCCCAACTAGATCTAGATCTTAGTAGTGCACAACAAGAAAGATTGCTCCAGTTGAATGGTTTAGATGAATTCAGAATGTAGGCCCTCCTACACACAGAGGTAAATCAAATTCAGAGGAAGATCTGGCACGATAAGAACATCAAGGATAAGCAATTTCAAGAAGGTGATTGGGCCTTGTTAAATGATTCCAGATATAAAGACTTTAAGGGAAAGTTAAGGACAAGCTGGTTGGGGCCTTATGTTATAGAAGTTGTCATGATAATGGTTCAGTGTAGATCAGAACCATAGATGTAGAGGCCATTCCTTTACTTGTTAATGGGAACAGACTGAAAGTTTACAAGAGGCCATTATCAAAGCAAGAGTTCATTTATGGTATCAATAAAACAATGATGGTGGTGGAGCAAGTTTCAGCTCTCACCTTATCAAATAACTGAGAGAAAAAAGAAAAATAAGGACTCAAGTGAAAACCTCAATGAGGCACCTAAGTCCCACTATTGGGTTGATAACCTCTTGGGGCAACCCAATGGTGTCAAAAAGAAAAAAGGAAAAAAAAGAAAAAAAGAAAAAAAAAATATCCCTGGGTGAAAACCTCTCTTGAGGCACCCAGGGCAAGCAACTAGAATGGAAACCTCTTAGAGGCAGACTAGTTGTCTTAAAAAAAAAAAGGAAAAGGAAAAATCATGAAATTTTTCTGTTTGCAGGTTAGTAGTAGGACGATCACAGAACAAAGGAGAATAAAAAAGGGACCTATTTCACTCCCATTTTTATTTTTCCATCCATCATCATTCATCACTCCACCATTTATTTCATTTTTTCACTCCTTTGCTTCAGTTTATAAGGGGACTATGTTTTCTACAGGATCCCCTGAAAACCTACATGATGATCACATAGGAATTACAGTGGCTTGGGAATCCTACAGGAAATGACCCTAGGGCGAGAAAATGACATTCCATGTCAAAAACATAACATCCCTACATCACAAATTCATTACCATACTTCTCTCCACCTTGATCGCCCTTGCATTCATCATAATAAAATCAGTTTTGAAAAAATTTTCACAGTCCTCAAGAGAAAACACAGAGAAAAAATGAAACAAAGGGTAGAAGGGAACAACACATGAGTGTATTCCTCATTATTCACACTCCTAGACCTCCTCTCTACCCATGTTATCATATTTAAAATCCCAGCAGAGGAAATGATTAAAAATTCTGAGGGAGAAGTAGCTACAAGACATCCTGTAGAAGCCTATCCCACATAATAAAAATCATGAGTAGCATAAAGCTTCCAGCATGAAGATCCATGGGTAGAACAAGCTCTAGAGCAGAAAAAACACCATCATCTTCAACACTAGGTACCTACACATCAAGGGAATCGTCAGAGAGCAATAAAAAAGGAAGGAAAAATAACATGCAACCAACACAAGGCAAGCACCTCATGTCATCAACAAACTGCAACAAGGTATTAGCACCACATGTAACTATCTCACTTCACTCTCTCATTTGCATTATGTAGTAAAAAAATGTAAAGGTTGTGAGCAATTTGGTTTTTAAGCTAAAGGTGTCCACTTAACTTGGCCACCTTCGTTCAGTCGATGAAGACAAAACAGTTGGTCCTCCCACATGTGGCAGCAGTCAAGTAAAAAAAAACAGAGGAGAAGAACAAAAGCAATTAAGTCTACAGAGGCATGAACTGGGAGTTGGTTACGAGGAGAGGGAAATGATGAGGTGGCAGTGGGGACCAATGGTCCAAAAATAGAAAATGTACCTCCGCTACCAGCACAACACCTCACTCAAATCGACCATAAGAGGAAAAAATTGTTGATCCCCATGCACTCATGCATTCATCTCCTCAAGGATCACTCTAGCAAAGTTTCTCTTGTACCCAGGCAACCCGTAGAAGAGAAAAGTTCCACCTTTCTCCTACACAGGACTTCCTACAAGATTACACAGGAAATCCTATAGGATCACACAAGAATCCTACAGGATATAGTCAGGCAGTCTACAGGATTGGTTGAGAACAGTTTTAGAAGGGGATACACAAGGGTTGGCAACAACAAACATCACAAGGTGGTAGGCTCTGTATTTACTTCCCTTTTTTCAAGTGAATTGCTCAGAAAAAATTCCTAGTTTGAGTGAATTTGGTAGCTGTGTAAAGGAATTGACTCCACAATTCTTTCAATCCCATTTACTTCTGCATTAAAATTTGTATCAACCATCTCTGTTGCTCAAAATTCACTAGTAAAAATGACAGGGTGGTTTAATAGAAGGGATCCCATTAACACTATGAGAATTCGCCAACACCCTCCTGTGTTAGAAATTTTCATGAGGCATAATTGGATGGGATATTTTGAGAAATTAAAGGGGTATTATGATGGAGTGGCCTGAGATTTTTCTCTCTCCCTCCTTTCATTAACTAGAGCCCATGCCACTATTGTGGTGAGAGGCCTCTCCATAGAGCTCACCCCTGAACTCATAAGTAGGATTGCCACACTTCCCCTAGGAGTGCTTTGGAGAAAGGAAGACAAGGGAGATAACCAGATTGCCAAGAAGAAATTATTGTTAGAGGGAGAAGAGCCCATTGAGGATAAGAATGGAGTAAGGATAAAAAGCCTACCGTACCCTTGGAATGAGGTAAGCTACCACCTTATTAAATACATATCATGTGAAGGTAGGTATAGTGTGGTTTATGGATATCACTTTAGGATTCTTGAAGAATCAAGGTTTGGAGCAGAAACACCTCCAAACCACAAGCTCAACATACCATACTTCCTTCTGCAATCACTGATAGATATAAGCATAAAGGTGCAGGAGGGAAACCACCAACAATTATCCCACTATGGGTTAATTAGAATCATCATAGAATATTCCCTTTACAACCTCATAATTCCTATCCAATGGGTAATTTTTAGAGATGTGCAGACAAAGGAGGATATCAAAGCCCTCACATATGACATTAGTCCTACTATTAGTGAAAAGGATAAGGAAGAAACTGAAATAGATGGAGAAGAAGCATAGAGGAATGAAGATGAGATAAATGAGGAGGAAGAAGAGGAGAAAGAGAAGGAAGGTGATGAAGAAACAGAGGAATATTTCAAGGAGGAAACTGGTAAACAAGATGAGGATCTAGAAAGAGAAGAAGAGGGGAAAAACATAGAGGAAAAGGGCAATGGAAAAGAGGAGGCAGAAGACAAGAAGGAGTCACCTAGGGTGTCTCCAAAACCCACTAAGAGAGATGCAGAAACTGCCCTTATCACCCCTATCAAATAAAAAGGCAAAAGACAGAGGCAGACCCCCTTATACTTTAGATGAAGGAAAGGCACAAGGATATGACAGGGAAAACTCTAAACTCGAACAAAGGTTCCCATTGTTATTGAGGACTCACCTAAATAGCAGGAGAAGATGGCTCCTCCTATAAAAACTCAAGAAGAAGGATCCTCATCCCAAACCTCCCCTAAGTCTCCTATCACCTATATGAGAAGTTATGTAACTAGGTTTACCTCATCCACAGGAAAATACATCCTACAGGAAGCAGAGGTAGTCCTCTAGGAAACTCTGCTAAACCTACAGGAAACTCAAAAATTGGATGAGGAAAGAAGTAAGCATCTAGAAACAAAGAGAAAGGACCCGAAGCTAGAGGAGCCTCAACCTAACCTTGACTCTTACTACATATTTATTGAGGTGGGTAGGGTCATTCCACAAAAATTTTCCATTCCATTATTCTTTGAGCTTGAGAAAGAGAGAGCCAAAACTCATAGATGGATGTAGATTTCCAAGTCCAAGGGAGTGGAAGACATTGGTCACATGGAGGAGAACCTCAAAGAGATGGGAAGAGAGCTAAGTAGCTTGAGGGACAGAGAGGCCATCATGAAAAATTAGTTAGAGGAAGAAAATACATGGTTGAAAGCACAATTGCAAGAAAGAGAGAATCAATTGGCATCCATGGCTAGTCTCTCTTTGGAAGAAATCCATTGCAGGATGCTAGCTAAGTCCTATGCACTATACCTTAAGGAACAATGATTGCAATTCCAAATTAAGACCCTAGCACAAAGAGCCACTATGCCATTCCAGGATTATAGACAGTTCATTGATATTTGTGATCAAAGCACATTGGAAGGTAGGGCTAATATGTCTAAGTTTTATTTGCATAACATGGTCTTGAAAAACATGAATGTATGGGACACTAGTGCAAAGCTAGGGGATTTACAGTTGATGGATTTGGCATCATGGATGAATCATGAGGAAGCAAGGGCTACAGAAATGAAGAAGGTATTGGCAAGAGAACAAGTAGAGCCTATTATGATCAAAGCTGAGCAGTCCAATCCAATGGCACTCATCAGTACACGAAATTTAATTGCAAATGATCCTCAACTTGCACCTAGGTATCTTTCTTCCCAAGAGCAAGCAATTACATGTTTGAGGACTTGTTGAGATTTTCAGGGGATGACAACATTTAAGCTTGCCTAAGGAGATGGAATACATTTCCATACAGTTTGAAGATCAGAGAGCACCACTCTCCTCAAAGGATGAGGGAAGCACTAAACATGACACCCATATACAAGAAATCCATCCAAAGGCTCAAATTCAATTGGATTGGCTTGAGATTCAGTCCCCCACTACTCTTGGGGATGTTAGAAGGAAGGAAGGAAGAGGAAGAAAGAAGGCATTGGGAGGAGGTAGAAAAGAAGGTAGGATTCTATGCACAAGAAGAAGAAACCATAACAGAGGTGTTGGGAATGGGTTCCCCAAGGAAAATTTTGGGGCTAAAAGCCCATGTTTTGGGACAATTTTGTAATAAAGTTGTAAAGTCTCTGCATTTTATGGTTGCGGAGCACGAAGGTGTCAAGAGTTATAAATGGTTGTCCACCCTTATTTTGTAAAGTGTAAAGTTGGCTGTAAAGATCCACCCCATGGTCTGCGGACCATGGGATTGTATAAAAGGGAGCTAAGTAAGATCTAAGAAGTTAAGTCTTTGGATAATAGCGAAGAATGTAGTGAAGAATCTTGGTAGAGGAGTCTAAGTGTTTTGGGTCTTAGTGTAGGTAGAGGCTATGCACCTAAGTGCACAGAGGCCTAGGGTGGAAGTCCACAACTGAGTGCGCAGACCCCTATAGTTGTGTGCGTAGGGTGGATAGAGTCTGTATTAATCTGAAGACATCAATAAAGAGAAGTATTCTACAAATTCTCTGTATTTATTTCTTGTTAATGCATCTAGTTATATTGCATTTTGGGTTTAATTTACAATGTTCATGTGATGCGCGAACGTATGTAATTGTATTGGTTAATTAAACACAAGTAAGGATATCAGTTTACAATGTTCTAACTGTGGTTTATTAGTAAGATAAGTAAAAAAATTAAGATAATTTGGGAACCTATACATAGTAGCGGGGAAGTACCTGTATCGTAGGTTAAGGCTGCACGAAGGTCAATCGTACACCTTCATGGAGGTATTGAAGGGCAGAATAAAGGGTAGACTAATAGAGCCCTTAAAGCTTAGTGACCTATGTGAAAGTAGGAACAAAGGGTATAAACCGACATCAAGACCATCTTAGGGTGTGGAAACTTGGTTCGAGCATCCCCCCATACTGCTTCTAGTGAAACTTCTATCTGCGCTCTGTGGGTTGATGTCGAAAGGGCCAGTAGTGTAGGGATTTGTTTGGCTAACTAACATTGAACTTAGGTCAGGCCCCACAAAGCCAAAAAATGGTTCCGTCACTAGGACCAGAATCTGCATAAGATATGTGTGATTTTGTATCACTGGAATCTAAATAAGAAAGAGGTCGAAGAATGGTTGGATAGGAAGATCCACAAATTCACGGTGTAGGATAACAAAAGTCCATGGCTGACAAAGGAACAGTGGCCGTACAGGTAACTATATATAGAAATCCATGAGATATTTTTATATTCCTTTCTAGTTGAGTTATATGAGTGGATCGTGAAGCTAGCAGATAACCAAAGAAGATGGAGACTTGACGGTCCTATTGTCTGGACCCCAGAGTTAGTACAGAGACTGGAAGCCTTTGAGGATAAGATCACCCACGCTGTTGATCATTGGCTCGATCACATCATAGGAGGATTTGTGATTGAATTCATGGTCAATATCTCAGTTAGTTATAGCGAGGCGGAGCGACGCATTTTCAAAGGTTCGCGAGGTAAGTACTTGAAGTATTTAAATACCTGTATTAAGATGTTATTGTGTGAAAATTGGGTTATGCATCTACCTTGATGTTTGGAGATACGCAAAGTGGAAAGAATTACAGAAACGAAGGAAGAAAGGGTCCTGAATATAGCCCATTGATTTCACCGCCGTTGGGTGACGAAGAGGGAGTAGCGCAGGCTTCTCCACGAAGTGCAGTTTAGTTAATAAGATAGAGATTCCTACGACTAACACCTACACCACCTCCAACTTCACCACTGTCACTTGTGACTTCGACCATACCACCACCCCCTCCACCAGAATTCAACATGGCAAATTCAGTAAGCTGCCTTTGTTTAAGGGCTTGGTAAATGAGGACCTGGACCAGTTTTGGTTCATCGTGAAAGTTGTATGGGAAGCTTAGGGCATCACAGATGATCACATGAAGAAGGAAACATTGGTTAGTGCTTTGCAGGATCACTCACTAACTTCGTACATCAAGTACTCTAATGATAGCCCGAACGCTGGGTTGGCAGAAATCCAGACCGCACTGAATAAAGAGTTCAGTAGACCTAAATCTAGGGCACAATCAATTGTGATGTTCAAGGAATTGGATCAGAGATTTAAGTGTATAATCTGCAAAGCTAATATGAACTTAACAGATGGACAACATTGCGAGTGTTTCGTGGCTTCACTCCTGCCACACCTAAGGGTTGCATTGTCACAACAGAAGATTACGAATCAGGAAGAGGCCTTAGAGATTACAATAAGATTGCATGAAACACCGATGCAAGATCCGAATCTGGGGGTTCAACAGATCCATGCGTAGTTGCAAAATATTTGCCTTAAAATGAAAAGTTTGAAGTAGGACAAAAAAGTTCGACTGGAGGTGCATGACGAGATATGGTACCTGAAATGTAAAGGTTAGGGGCATGACAAAGACAACTTCCTCGTCTTTGCGAACTATATTGTAGGAGGAGGACAGATGCCTTCGAGGCCGGAAGCCTAAGTAGGACCAAGCGCGGGGCCTAAGTTGTGGTGCGCTATATGTCAGGTAGCAGGGAAACATACAATTGATAATTTCCATTTGCTACAGAAGTTTGTACAAACATCGCAACAACTGTTCTACAACTTTTGCAGGTCGGTAAGGCATGATGAGTGCAACTACCAAAGTTATGAATTGATGATGGACAAAACACCCACCTATAGAGCCCAGGCAAAAATACGACCTCCTGACCAAAGTGTTGGGATGGTGCGAATAGGCTTTCAGGGGCACGGACGAGGCTGATGCGGAGGAGGACTTGGCAAAGGTCAGAGACAACTGATCTGTTACAATTGTGGAGGACCGGGACACTATGCCCATGAATGCACCAATTCAATGCGTCTGTCGTGCAAATATTGTACTCAGTTTGACCATGAGACAGAGGACTGGCCTATGTTGATAGCAAGGATACGCGACAAAGGGTTGCTACCACCTTAGCCAACTAAGAACTTGCTAATGATGAGGGCTGAGCCTCGCGAAGAGGATCTGAATGTGAATATAGTGCTCCGAAGTGGAATTGCAATAGGCAAGAATAAGGGGAAACAACCCAAAGACAACCCATGGGTTTGCAAAGCATCGGTGAATGAGGCTGAATTTTATTTGGAGCGCACACACTAAATGTTCATGGAAGCAAAGAAGAGCTTCCCCGAGGCCTCAACCTCAGGGAGCAGGGATACGCATGATCAAGAAATGGACCCTGCTATGCTTATGACCTTCCTAGAGACTTGCATGAAGCTGCTCCGTGATAGCTAGGATGTGAAGGGGTTATAGGAGCTTACAAATAGATGCATCGAAAACACTCCGGGTGAACCAAATGTTGTATGAAAGATTGGTAAGCATAAAGCAAGGACAAAACGAGAGATGAGACTGATCGCGCAGATATGAGAATATGAAATGGATTAGGTTATTCTAGATTTGGGGTCAGATGCAGACGTTTTACGAAAGTAGACTTGGGAGTTGGTGGGGAGACCTGTGCTACAGTGGTCTCCGATTCAGTTAAGGATGGAAAACTAGCAGAAGATCATCCCCATGGGACGAATGTAAGGAGTAACTGTAGACATTGAGGGCGTGAGCACATTGGCTTACTTTGAAGTGATAGAAATTGTGGATGATAGCAACCCCTACCTTGTGCTCCTTAGCATTGATTGGGCTATTGACATGAATGGGGTAATCAACCTAAAGAAGTGAAAGATGATATTCCAAAAGAAATTGCTTCGAGTAATAGTACCCCTAGATCTTGATGAAGGATCTCGCTATATCGAACCAGTCCGCGATTATGAGAGTGATGACGATTTGGACTGTATATGTAAGATAATAGTGCAAGACCAAAATTGGGTGAATCCAATAGTAGATGGATGAATTACATGGGATCACGAGAGTTTCTGCACCTCAGACTCTGATGAAGAATTAGAGCGCTAGCAAAATCAGCTACATGAAGTAACCACCCTGGCCTGTAACATGATGACTTGGTCGCTACGTTGTGTATCATCAGAGGTAAGAAATCTACCCACTTGCAATGGCTTGAATGATGTAAATGTATTTTTGGATGCATTCGAGAGGGGAGTACTAGAGAAGTAGCACTTCTAGGCTTTGGATTGGGCATTGCACGTTACACTTGCAAGATGGTGGGGTATGCACAAGGGTAGTTTTGATGGCTGGTGTTAGTGTAGGAGGATGATGAGAACATGCTTTGGGAAGTTGAAGGTACAAATGGCAGACAAATATGTTGGGAAGGATGATCCGTGTGCACACTTGGCCAAATGAGCTATGGCTTATGGAGTGAAGCCCCAACCTGAATGGGTGCACTTGTTCTGTCATACCTTGGATGTCATCCCAATGAATTGGTACTTGGAGATAGAGCTCCGCCATGGCATAGGTGAATGGGATATTCTACACGAAGGATTCATAATGACGTTCAACTTCAAAGGCAATTTTGACTATATTGACGAAGCGCTACAAGAAGTTAAAGCAGCAATATTTAGGATACCGCAAGATCCTTTGGATATGATTCAACCCGATTGGATTACTCAGCTATGCCATGTGCTGGAATGCTATAATGTGACTGCTGAAGAAGAAGGTAAGGATCCATGAAAGATTAATATCCTTTAAACTGAGGGTCTCCATGAGGTTGAGGGACCGTAGATTGATAATCCTGATATAACCGTGCCATTGAAAACGAAACAGGTAAATATTGGTACAGAGGCAGAGCCCAAATTCGCAAAGATGGGAGATTACTGGGATGACACGAGGGTAGATAAGGTCACTAAATTTCTTTGTGAATACCAAGATTTTTTCCCTACCAAGTTTGCGGAGCTAAAGGGGATAATAGGAGACCTGGGCGTTATGAATATCACGTTAAAACCCGACACAAATCCGGTTAAGCAAAGACCTTACCATCTCAATCCAAAGTATAAGGAGAAGGTCCACTTAGAGCTAGAAAATATGCTCACGACAGGCATCATTGAGCCCATGGAAGAATCTGAATGGGTGAGCCCAATGGTGGTATAGGAAAAGAAGTAGAAGATGAAATAAGGATATGCGTAGATCTTAGGAAGTTGAATGATGCTTGTGTACATGATCCTTTCCCGACTCCATTCACTGATGAGGTATTGGATAATGTAGGTGGCCAAGAAACATACTCCTTCACTAATGGGTTCTCTAGGTACCATCAGATCAAAATCATGCTTGAGGATAGAAGCAAGATGGCCTTCGTGATTGAGTGGGGATGTTTTCAGTACACTGTAATGCCTTTTGGATTGAAGAATGTTCCTACGATTTTTTCATGCGTAGTGATTGCTACTTTCAAATAATTCCTTCATAAGTGTTATACGGGAATAGTGTCCACTTAGATGCTGCTATTCCCACTAAGATGGGTGGCTATCTTAGAAAAAAACAATCAAATTCTACTATTGATTCCTTTTATGAGAATAGATGAGAGGAGAACCAAGAGGGCCAACCTGAGTCTTGCGCTCAATTCCCTCTCCTTCTTGATAGAGTTTTGCCGCTTCTTCTTTGTCTTCCCAGCTTCAAAAAGACCTGTGGAATCACAACAACATACTACTATGCAAGAAACAAGGATCTAAATTCATAAATAATGTAGGATTAGATGTGCATTAACCACATACATGCATATATAAACAAATACACAAGAATATGGAAGGAAACAAGAATAGATTTATTCACATGAAAAGTAGCAAGAAGATTACAACCATGTGCTCTAACCTAGCATCATCCTCCAGCTAAGAAGCCCTTCTTCACCTCAAGTAAAGCTAGATCACCCAACACTATGAATGTACACTAGAATACCAACAACACTTCTATATAAGATACAAAATTCCAGCCTTTGGATCTTTGTGATGAGGGATCCATAAATAGATGATTACAGAGAGGTGAGTCATCTTTTGGGATCTTTATTAGTGTCTTCTCTCTGATAGTTCTTGCTTCCACTTGGAGAATGATGATCTCTTACTCATCCCTGGTCGAAAATGGAGTGGCAAGTGTTAGAGGGGAAGCTTCTGGAAGATTCCATGATCTTTCACCTCACATTTTTGTCCCTGCCATTTGTCCATTCCCGACCATCGCACCCTACAGAGGAGAAAATCAATATGCATCACACCTTGTACACTGGGAAGGTGATATGCATTGCACCCTCTGCATTGAGCTTTCAGTATGGTCGAGTTTTGACCATTTATGAGCAGTTTTAAGTGAAGAACTTCTGGGAGATGATGTAATCAGTTGACCTTGTTTGGGGTGATTTTAGGGGCGAATGTTCGCCCTTTGGTGAAATTAAGGGGTTTTAAATTTTTAGTGGGTGAATATTTTGTATCATAGTAAATTTTTACAAGTCACCTCAAATAGCCCACCTTATTTTGAGGAAGAGGATAAAAAAGGTAAATTTAGCCCTTGAAATTAGGAGTTACAACCTTCCATTCGCCCATTTTCAAGAATAGGTTTTATTTAAGTGAATCCATTTGCCCATTTTCAAGAATAGGTTTTATTTAAGTGAATCCTATGGGCCAAAGGCCCAAATACCATATTTATAAAAGAGGTATGGTAAATTAATAAAAATATAAATAAATGAGAGGTATGGTAAATAAAGAAAGCATTTTTTATATTTACTCCATAAGTCACCTTATATACATGCAAGGGTGTAAACAAATAAAAATATAAGTAAAGTGGAGGTATGGTAAATAAATAAAACGTCTTTTTATACTTACTCAAAAGGTATGGTAAATAAATAAAAATATAAATAAACTAGACGCATGGTGAATAAATAAAACCTCTTTTTATATTAAGTCCATAGCCCTCGTTCTGTTTATGAAGGCTCAAGAAAGAGGTTTTATTTAAGTGAATCCTATGGGCCAAATACCATATTTGTAA
>APFE030517978.1:19330-31691 GCA_000404065.3 Pinus taeda | reverse complement strand
TGTGCCTACGTACTTGTACGCTCTGTAAGCCAAAGGATGGGTGCGTACCCCTGTAAAGGTCAAAAGGCGCAAGTTTCATCTTTAAAAGTTACTTGTGGTCACTTCTAGAGCCTTCTAGAAGAGTGTTTGACGTGTATTGAGCGCCTCCAGATGGTTCATGCATCCCTATGATAGAGGAACTTATCCCATCAAGAGAGGAGCTACCACATCCAAAAGAGGGAGTATCCCATTGATGTTGGAACTGAATAACTTCCTCTAGAATACTATAAATACAGGCCTTGGGCCAAAGGAGGGGAGGTTGAAAGCTGAACATTCTAAAGGGTAAATGCTGCTGGAATTAGGACTTCCATTGTTGACTTGTGAGGGGAGATCACTATCCTTCCTTGTTGCCATAGTGGGAGTGGGTGAGCTTGTCAAAGTAGAGGAAATCTCTTGCTGGACCCTGGGAGGAGCTTGCACAACACCAAGGCTCAGGTTGTAATGGTTCCTTTTTGGTTTCCTTAATACAAATAAGTCCATTCTTCTCAATGATTTGTTGTTAATGAATTATTTCATGTACTCCTTGGTCTATGTGATGAATATGCTTTGTTTTATGAAATATTCAGGTGTTATGTAATCGTTTGCTTTGTTAGTGTATGCAGGTCTTAAAGTGAAGGAGGAGCTCATCTAGATCAGCAAGGCTGGACTGCTACAACAAGCGTTGGACCTAAGGTAAGATCGGAAAACACTTGATTTCTCATAGAATAACGTGTGTTTAGAGAAGGATTGTTCTTGTTTGGTTTGTTTGTCACTAGAGAGTCTTAGACTCCTAGGGAGGTTAGGTTTGTCTGCAAACATAACTCTTTCCGCATGACACCCACAAAAGCACAAGCCCGCCATAGAGGAAAATGGAAAAACCATTAACCTGGAGTCAGAGGAGGAAGAAATTGAGGACATCCTAATGGATGATGAGGATTTGGGGGTAGAAGTGGAGGAATTTGAAGTCAAGGGTTCTAACCCTATCACTAAGTTGCCTGAGTATGTCCCTCCGCATAAGGGCAAGACCAAGGTGCCAAGGGACATTGACGAGAGCAAGGTCACCTTGCACAACCCTTTGTTGCTAGATGAGATTGTCTTTGAAGGACTACGCTTGGGGCAGGTTCCTCTGTTAAAAATGGAAGATTGGGACTTAGCTGACCATGAGAAGTTCCCACACTTGGAGATAGAGAAACTAATACGCCGCATTGTTGACACAACCACTAGGATGACTGCATTAGAACTGCCAAAGTGGCTCAGGGGAGTAGACAAGGCAGGTCTGCTCAACCTGCTATGGGTGCTGCACTATAATCGCACCCGCATTATAGTATTGGTGATCAAGCAGTTGCTATGCTTGGTGCACGATGGGTGTCTCTGGCTGGAGGAGACGATACCCATCACCGACAAATTGATCCATAGGATCATGCGTCTTCCCTACACAAGGGAAAAGGTGGGGATCTGGCCCTTGTGGAGGCCATGAAGGAGAAATTCAAGCTCGTGAAGAAGTCACGAGGATATTCCATCTCGAGTATCTGACCCTACGGTGAAGGTGGCCATGCAAATTTTGGCAGGAAAGGTTATGAGGAAGTGTTGCATAGATGAAGTGTCGACACTAGTCATTTCTATTACAGCCTAATGCACCAAAGGAGTCTAGTTTAATTGGGTGTTTTATCTCTGCAGTGAGTTCCTTGCGAACTGCCATGAGGCATAGGAGCTCAACAAGACCTTCCACTATGCATGGCTTTTGCTATATATTGTGCTGATAACCTAGGAGCTACTATAAGTCAGTCAATTCCCCTCAGTCGCACCAGATCTGCTAGAAGCAGTGAAGTACACTTCACTATGGGTGACCAAGGATGCTTAGCACATTAAGGATAACAAGATCTTTTGGATCTTGATGGAAATGAGCATTCGCATGGTTATCAATCGCAAACCGCGGTTGTCACCTACTGTGTTTACAAAACTATAGTACGTGGAGTTCAAGGTAGGTTTTCACCACGTATCAATTAGGGCATGGAAGGACCCTTAGCAGACATGGTATGACTCGCCTTACTTAGAAACAAATGACGCGATTGATGCAGTTCATGATCGCCAACCGACAGAGTGGCGCACTACCTCAGACTTGGCGGTGGGGTCGAGTAAGTCCATTGTGTAGTGAAAAAAGTAGGAGGTGAAGCTCAATATGGCATAGCTAGCCAAGAAGAGTAAGAAGGAGGCTGCTAACAAGGCCCAAGAAAAGCACAATGTCGCCCAACATACGGAAAAGCAGATAGGCGAAACAAAGTGTGGCTCTAATAAAGGCGCGAATTCACCTTCACCCGAAATAGAGGAAGAAACTAAGGAGCAAACATAGCAGCATGGTATGGACCCACAGATGACAATGGACAACATCAAGCATCCAAGGGAACAAGAAAAGGTGGGGTCAAGGAAGAAACCCAAGACCAGTAAGGTGTCATTGGACCCAATCACCCTCACAGAGGGTGATTTGCATGACAGTGGAGACACGGTGTGGGATGTCATTGCGGAAGCGCTACAACAGTTAGAGCAGTAGAAATAGATACTATTGGGGGATATCTAGACGGGTCTGTAGGAGCTACAGACCCATGCATCATAGGTTGGCACGGTGTCCACCAGCCTTGCTATCGGTACTTCAGAAGCTGCCAAAATGTTGCATGTGACGGTCTCTCGAGAAATAGTGCTGCCAGATGGAGCACTGTCCACATAAAATGAAGTTGAAAGGCTCACTATTAGTGCCCTCAAGGGAGTGGGGTTGAACATGGCAGTGCTCCTGAGTGAGGCGCTCCACCTACTACAAGATGGAATGATCGCAGAGCTGAGGGCCAGCAAACACTGTGCCTTGCAAGTGATTAGTGAGTAGAAGATTAATAATGAACAAATGCCCCTATAGCGAGACACCACCCTCACTTCCATGGTGGAACTTACTAACACAAACATGTGTATAATTAAGTCTGTAAGGGAAGCTTGCTGAATGGTCCCCAAATTGGCCATTTCTGAGGAGGGGGAGGAAGATGAATAGGTCTATAAGGTTGCTATAGGGGTGCGTGATGCTCCCACAAGTTGGCTAAGGTTCAACTGGAGTTGAACCTACAGATTGCAGATATATAGTTGAAGGCCTAGCCTTCAACTCTGCCAGAAGTAAAGGAGCAGCGTGCAACTTCTTTCACAGAGGTGATAGTGGCGGTAGACAGTGTTGTAGCTAACTGCACACGATTGTTTGAATAGTCGTTTGAGCTCCTGATGAGCCTACAGGAGGATCCTAATGTACAATGGCTGGAGATAGAGGCACAAGAACTGTAGTAGTGCTATAATGAAGTAAAAGGTACAATGTGCATCGTCACTCTCACCTAGAGATTGGCGAAGCTACAAGAGGCCAAAGAACTAAAAGAACAGGTAGATGCAGCACAACACAAAGAGGCAGTGCTGAAGGCACACTTGAAGCCATGGTTGGGTGAGGCTTATTCGGTCACGACCTCTATTGAAGGCAAGCTTTCTAATCTGCAAGCAACTCAGCAGAAGCTTTAGGCTGATAGTTTAGGACCAACGACCAAGCAGTTGGTTGACGAAGCGAAGCAAGAAGCAGCACAATGCACTGTCAAGGTTGCCGTCATACAGGTTGGGCTGGGAGGTCTTTGCGCCAAGATCTCTGTGCCCATAGAGTGACTCGAGGGCAAGTCACCATGTTTGTGTTGGGGGCCTCTTGGGAATGGGTTCCCCCAAGGAAAGTTTTGGGGCTAAAAGCCCATGTTTTGGGACAATTTTGTAATAAAGTTGTAAAGTATTTTCATTTTATGGTCGTGGAGCAAGAAGGTGTCAAGAGTCATAAAGGGTTGTCTACCCTTATAACATAAAGTGTAAAGTTGACTGTAAGGATCTACCCATGGTCAGAAGACCATGGGATTGTATAAAAAGGAGCTAAGTAAGTAAGCTCTAAGAAGTTAAGTCTTTGGAGAATAGGGAAGAATGAAGTGAAGAATCTTGGTAGAGGAGTCTAAGTGTTCTGGGTCTTAGCATAGGTAAAGGCTCTGCAGTTGAGTGCGCAGAGGCCTAGGGTGGAAGTCCATAGTTGAGTGCACAGACATTTGCAGCTATGTGTGCAGGGCATATATAGTCTATATTAATATGAAGATATCAATAAAGAGAAGTATTCTGCAAATTATGTGTATTTATTTATTGTTAATGCATCTGGTTATATTGCGTTTTGGGTTTAATTTACAAATTATTTTCATGTGATGCACGAATGTATGTAACTATATTGGTTAATTTAACAAAATTAAGGATATCAGTTTGTGCTGCGCTAACTGTGGTTGATTAGTAAGATAAGTAAAACACTTAAGATAATTTGGGAACCTATACAATACATTGTCATAGCAGTGCAAAAGTACTTGGATCATGGGTTAAGGCTGCGCGAAGGTCAATCATACACCTTCACAGAGGTACTGAAGGACGGAATAAAGGGTAGAATGATAGAGCCCTTAAAGCTTAGTGACCTACGTGAAAGTAGGAATAGAGGGTATAAATTGACATCATGACCATCTTAGGGTGTGGAAAATTGGTTCCAGCATCCCCCAATACTACTTCAGGTGAGACTTTGGTTCGCGCTTCACGAGATGATGCAATAAGGCTAGTAGTGTATGGAATTTTTGGATAACTAACGCTGAACCTGAGTCAGGCCCAATAAAGCCAACAAGAGGCATGGGATGTTAGGGAGGCAACTAGAGCTATGAAAGACATGGATATTGATTGAGCTTCTCAGAGAATGAGAAACATTTTCAGTAGGGGGTGATAATGAGCCTCATCATTGGGTAATTATATGGGACTTAATTCACCTCATAGCTTAGTCCAATAAACTCTTCTCACAACTTATTATGTGTTTTGATTATATTTTGTTTAATGAGATGAGTTAAAGTGAGATATTATGCCTAGTGGACTAATATGCATTAAAGTGATCCAGCATTGAGTTAACTCAGAGGGATGAAGCTCTTGGGTTAGGGCCTAACCCTAGCAGCAAAGGATCCTCTTCTTGTATCTGTATTCTTAGCTTAGTTTCATAGATTTATAGTTAAATTGTCTCTAGAAGTATTTCATTGCAAGTACTGTGGATTTGATTAGTTGTTTAATTTTTTTTTTTCTCTGTAAAAGCTAATTCTATTAAAAGGAAGGAAAAATAAATTTACAATGAGGTTGTAGCCTTAGCCGAGAACAATTAAGTTCCTTCTGGGAATCATAACTATCCCATATTTTGGGAAACTAGTTTAGATTTACAAAAAACCATGCTAAAGACCGGGGGAACAACGAAAAAACCAGAATGAAGTCTTGAGAATTCACCATCTTAAATAGTTGAGAAACAAGATAGAAATGCCTAACCAGAGAACTAGACACAAAACCATAGACACCAGGACCTGACAGTTAGCAGCAAAACTCTGAGGTGGCTCTTGGGAGGCCATGTGGTGTTATATTGGGAAGTATTGGTCAGGAGCCTCCTCGATAACTGGACACGCATTCCCATACCAAATCTCGCCATCCTTCTCCACGTCACTATCCACTCTGCCAGCTGGAAGACCCGTTGCTTGAGGGATGCCGCTCGAGCTGCCAGCAATGGCCAGCATATTAGTGGCACCATGAGCATTGTCACCTTAAATTTCCATAGCCGAAGGAGTGCCACTCGAGCTACCAACAAAAGCCAACAAAGTTGTGGCTCCATGAGCGCTACCACCTGGTGTCAAGTGTCACCTGCAGTATCACCTTCAACATTCAGACCACCACACCTGGCTGCCTTGCCTTCATCCAAGGGAGGCTTCTTAGAGCCCAGACAAACTTCCATTCTGTGAATGTTCTGAGGTTGCTCTGCAGAGTTACGCGCAATAGCACTGTGCTGGTCTTCTTCTTCAGAGAAGATGATTGTGACATTAGCCGTAATAACGGGATGGTTCAGGTTTCTCTGGAACCTGAAATGGTTCGAATGGAAAGCAGAGTGAGGATAGTGAAGGCTGGGTGGAATGGGATGGAGAGAGTTGGCCTGAGAAGGAGGTGGAGAAACAGGTGGTGGTGGCAGAGCTTCATTGTGCATAGCCCGAGAGTGGGCACTACCTCCTCAGTCACCTCGTCTATCACTCCACATGCAGTGATGAACCATCACACTGTGGCGGATGAGAAGCTATGGAGAATTGGGGGCTTGGAAGGAAAACAGAGAATGCGCGGAGGGCTCCTGGGTAGGGTTCAAAGGGTAGTGCTTGGAATGGGAATAATGGAACCCATTTCCAAAGGAAAGACAATAGAGCAGGCAACAATATTTTCCTTTAGCAATTTTAATGTAGGGAATTCCAGATTGGAGCGGGCAAATGTTGAAGGATGGAGGGCAAGCAGATGGGTTGATGGGCACCATATTAAATTGATCTTCCTTCATTTCTCGGCCGGAGCGAGCATTTAAGATTTTATGTAGGCTAGCTTGCTCTCGCTTGAGGTGAGTTTGTAGATGCTAAGGCTGAGCCTGGGATGGTGCACTGGCCACCAGCTGGATGGGCCGAGCGTCCTCAATCCATCTCCTCGGCATTAATGTTCTAGAAATTCACCTGCATCTGGGTTTGATTAGTTGTTTATTAGTTTGCTTCCATTTGTGCTTTACTTTAATAGCAGGTTAGAAGAGATAAAAGGAGAACCACAAAGCTGTCAGTAGGTGTCTTGGCCTCACCTCTCCCCTCAGGGATCATGATTTGACGAAAAGACCCTTAAGCAGCCCCAAAAAGATAGATTTCAATTCCCTCATAAGATTTAGAGTTTAATGTACTTAAACTAGCATTTGATCATTTTTGCAAGTGTAGGATTTAGTTTCCATGTCTTCCATATTCAGTCTTTCAGTAGATCTCATCCACGATTCTATTTTGTTCAACAATTTTCTTCATGCATGAAGTATACAACTAGTTCATTAAATTATTCTTTTCTAGCTTGTTAGAATTCTTCTTGTTTACATGACTTTGTGGCAATTCTAAATGTTTGATGCAGAGCAAATGCTTTAGAAATAAAAAGGGATCTCACAGTAGGCAACCACCTTCCAACTTCATCCATCCATAATCATTCCTTGCTTTCACCAAGACCTTCACCAATCTCATCATTTTACATAGAAATTCATCCAAGCATGTTGAGTGAATCCAACCATCTCCTAACCTTGGTATTGAGTTCTAAGTGATCATAGGAATTTTACCACTCCATTCCACCCATACAACACGTTCCCTAAGCCTTCCATCACCTCCAAAAACCATCATTTTTCTCTCGACTGTATTGTGTAGAAATACAAGGAATCCTATAGGTTTCTAGTACATCCTATAGGTTTTCTTGTAGTGGCCTGTTTTGAGGTCGAATTTAGGGAAAACCTATAGGGAGCCACACCAGGTCACCCAAAGGTCTCCCAAACCTTCCAACCATATCCCAAACCTCCCAACCCTCCAACATCATCGCTAAACCACTTGTCACATCACCAAAAGAGATTAGGGTTTACACTTGACTTTCTAGAAAAAGAATAAAAAGAAAAAAAAACAGATTTATTTCAGTCCTTTACATGCACAATAGTGATGTTTGATGTCTTGAATTTCCATGCTTTAGATAGTAGTATTTCATACATGTTGGCTTGGCATTTTTGTAAATCATAGTTTCTCAACAGTTAGCAGAGAATGTTGTGTTTTTAGCATAGGATTTCAGTCATTTTGGTTATTTGCAGTAGATAAGCTTTATCGTAGAGTAGATTTCTCTTTCTTTCATCAAAAATCAAGCTTCTTTTGAATCCATAAAATTCTGGCTTGAAAATCTTAGTGGTCTCTCGCTAGCTGAAGAGTGACAAAAGGCAGAATCATCATTTTTACTTGTGTATATAACATTGTCACCTCCAAGTTTGTAGCTGGTAGCTCTAGGAGTTGCAACATTCTTGTTGCAATAATGGTGCTCATCAATAGCCCTCCCAAAATACTAGCCCTCAGATGATTATTTGAATCTGAGAATGTTGATAGCATATTCCTACAAGAAAGAATTGGTTTGGCTGACCTAGTCATTCCTGTACTGCAATCATTGAAGTCAAGCTGGACCTTTCATGTACTTGACACCATTTGGCTATCCGAATGTTGGGTTGTGTTATATTCTTTCCATGACTAGCGTACATAGTTAACCAGGGGGTTATAAGGGGGGTGAAGCCCCCCCTTCTTTGCACAGATTGCGCAGTGGGGGGGTCATAGGGGGTTTGAGGGGGGTGGGTAGAACCCCTTACTACCCCGAGGAATTTTTTTTTGGACCCTATATTAGGTTGGGCAAACCTACCTATGGTTTTGTGCATGGTTTTTACATATAGTTTTGGACGTGAATATTTTCGGTCCATGGTTTTGGACATGATGGTTTTTGGTCCATGGTATTGGATGCTTTGACATGTATAAATATGTATTATAACATTGGAAGGAACATAATGAAAAGTCAAGCTGGTAGTCCCGGTTTTGGGATCTAGGGGAAAATCTCTGTGTATATGTGTTTTATGTATAATGCTCTATCCTTTGTTTATTTTCTGTTTTAGAATTTGTATGCAGCTAATTTCTGTACGGGGTTAAAACCTACATTTAGTATTAGAGTTGTTTTGGCTTCAAGGGGATGCCTTTATTGTTGAGGGGTTTCGCTCGGGCCTATGGTAGATCCTATTTAGTGGGAGAACTGCGGGATCGATTATGGTGGTGAAAGAAGATGGCGAGCAGTGGAAAGATAGAGATCAAGAAATTTAATGGTCAAAGTTTTGAGTTATGGAAACTCAAGAAGGAGGATCTATTGGTGGTTAAATATTAGTGGATCGTGGTAGATCCAGGTACTAAACCAATGTGAGTGTTCAGTGAAGAATGGAAGAAGTTGGATCGGAAGGCAAAGAGCATAATACAATTGTGTGTCTTAGATTCAGTATTGCTGAATGTATCAGGGGAAGCTATGGCGAAGGCTTTGTGGGACAAGTTAGGGACTTTGTACCAATCTAAGTCTCTGTGAATAAATTGTTCTAACTAAAAACATTGTATAACCTGAGGATGAAATATGGAGACTCGATAGCAGAGCATCTGAATGCATTTAGTACTGTGGTAAGCCAGTCATTGTCTATTGATATTAAAATTTCAGATGAAGATAAGTGCATTAGATTATTGTGTTTTCTACCAAATTTGTGGGATAGTCTGGTTATTGCAATAGGTAGCAATGCAAATGCCTTGCAGATTGATGAAATAGTCTGATCCTTGTTGATGGAGGAGATGAGACGGGAAAATATGGAGAGCCAGAATGGTGATGCCTTGTCTATATGAGGATGGTCCCAGAACATAAACAAAAATAAGTCATCGTGTGGGATATCTAAATCTAGAGGGAGATCTAAATCTCCAGGAAAACCTGTAAAGGGGGTTTGCTAGAAATGTGGAAAGGAAGGGCACTACAAAAGGGACTATAAATCTAAAGCTCATAAAAAATAAAAGGGATCTAATGATGCTCCTTCTGTAGAGGCGAAAACCACCTCAAATGAAGGTCGGGATATGTACTTGGCTTCTTCAAGTACACATGTAGAAAATGAGGCATGGTTGATTAACTTAGGTGCATCCTTTCACTTCACTCCCCATAAAGAGTGGTTCTACGAGTATGAGAAATATGATGGTGGTGATTTCCTCTTAGGGGATGATAGGAAGGCTAGAATTGTTGGTCACAGAAAAGTAAAGTTGAAATTGAAAGGTGGAAGGATTAGAACACTTCCGGGTGTTCTGCATATTCCTGCATTGGTCAGAAATCTGATTTCTGTAATCAAGCTGGATGATGCAGGTGTAAAAACAATGTTCAAGAAAGATACATGCAAGATGGTTCATGGAGCACTGGTATTGATGCGGGGAGTTTAGATTGGAACTCTGTACAAGCTGCAAGGTAGCACTATTATTGATGGGTGCAATAGTTCTGTGGTTCCTAAAAGTGGAGCAAAAAATCTAGTGGTCTCTGGAGAAAAGACCATGCCATGGCATCAAAGGCTTGGACATATTGGAGAGAAGGGCCTTCGACTACTTCATGGTAAAGGTATGGTACAATGTATGACTAATAGCTCTATGGATTTTGATTTCTGTGAAAATTGTGTATATGGGAAGCAGAATCAGGTGAGTTTCCCCTCTAGTGGTAAGAGAGCAAAACATATATTAGAGCTTGTGCATGGTGATGTGTTTGGACCTGTGAAGGTTCCATCACTAGGTAAGTGTGTGTATTATGTATCATTTATAGATGACTTCTCGAGGAATGCATGGATATATTTCCTTAAGAATAAATCTGAAGTCTTTAACATGTTTAAAGAATTTAAGGCTCTGGTGGAAAACTAGACAGAGAAGAAGATAAAGGTGTGGATGACAGATAATGATGGAGAGTTTTGTAGTAGAGAAGTGTGGTATAGCATGACAGAAGACTACTCCATACACACCTGAGCAAAATGGAGTTGCAGAAAGAATGAACAAGACGTTGATGGAAAGGGCAAGAAGCATGCTTAGTGGTGCTGGGTTAGGACAAGAATTATGGGTAAAGGCAGTGGAGACAACATGTTACCTGGTCAATAGATCACCTTCATTAGCGTTGGAGGATAAGACTCCATAAGAGGTATGGACTGGTAAGAAACCCTTTCTTTCACATCTAAGGGTATTTGGATGTGATGCATATGTACATGTTCCAAAGGAGAAAAGAACCAAGTTGGATAGGAAATCTGAAAAGTTCATCTTTATTGGGTATAAGGATGGTTTTAAGGGTGATAAGCTTTGGAACCCAGTAACAAGGAAGGTTGTGTAAAATCGATATGTGGTGTTCAGAGAGGTGAAATATGTTGTTAAACATGAAGTCCAACCAAAGGAACCTGAGAAGATAGATTATGAGCTTAAGGAGGAAGAATCAGAAGATGAAGAGCTACAAACTGTAGGTTTTAACCCTGTGCAGAAATTACCTGCATATGAATTTTAAAACACAGAAAATAAACAATGCGAGAGCATAACACATAAAAGACTTATACATAGATATTTCCCTTGGATCCCAAAACCGGCACTACTAGCTTGATTTTTCATTATGTTCCTTTCAATGTTACAAGACATATTTATACATGCCGAAGCATCCAATACCATGGACCGAAAAACATTGCATCCAATACCATGGACCAAAAACCATCGCATCCAATACCATGGAACGAAAACCATCGCGTCCAAAAAACATGTGCAAAAATCATACACAAAACCATAGGTGGGTCTAACCAACCTAACATAGGGTCCAAAACTAAAATTTTCTGGGGCGCTTCACTGGACCCCATAAAGTGGGGTTACGGGTGCCCCTCAAACCCCCTGTTAACTACATGGAAAGAATATAACACAACCCAACATTATCCCACTTGTTGTTTTCTTTCCACACGGGGCCACAAGAGAGCTTAGTCATTTTTCCAGCCCTGAAATGCCCATTGTCTCTCTACACCAAGAGAACTTCTCAGATCTCAAAGATTTTGTCAATGTATCTGCAATATTCTTCAAAGTGTCCAACTTTACTAGCAACACCTTTTTGTCTTCTATTATATTCCTCACAAAGTGATATTGAACATCAGTGTGCTTTGTCTTTGAATGATATGCGTGGTTCTTTGCCGAGAAAATTGCACTTTGGCTGTCACAGTCTATCCTTATAGCTCCCTGTACTAACCCCATAATTGAACACAATCTCTGCAACCAAACTGCTTCCTTGCTTGCATGAGTGGTTGCCATGTATTATGCCTCTGTAGTTGATAGTGCCACTATATATTATTTCTTACTCATCCAACTAACTGTACCTCCAAATAGGTTAAACACATACCCAGTTGTAGATTTTCTTTGGTCTAGACCTCTAGCCTAGTCTGCATCAACAAATCCATGAATATCCAACATTCTATCCAATCCTAATCTTCCTTGGTAGCATAAACCATAATCACTAGTGCCACACAAATACTTGAAAACCTGCTTCACTACTGTCCAATGCTCCCTTCCTGGTTTTGACATAAACCTGCTCAATACTCCCACTGCATGTGCAATGTCTGGTCTAGTACAGACCATTGCATACATCGAGCTACCGACCACATTTGCATATGGAACATGGAACATGTCCTCTTCCTCTTCTTGTGTCTTGGAACATTGTTCAGTAGATAACCTCACACCTACAGGAATAGGAACCTTCACCGGTTTACTATCCTTCATATTAAACCTCTACAGTATTGTCTTGACATACTTCCTCTGGTTTAACTAGAGCTTCCTCTTTGCCCGATCTCTTTTAATTTCCATGCCCAAAATATAGTTTGCAGCAC
>APFE030517978.1:687-19310 GCA_000404065.3 Pinus taeda | reverse complement strand
ACATATCATCCACATACAAGACCAGATAAATAACACGGTCACCAATTAATTTAAAATACACACAATGATCTGCTTTGCTTTTAGTGAAGCCAAGTCCCCGTATAAATGTATCAAATTTCTGATACCACATCCTTGGTGACTGTTTTAACCCATACAGAGACTTCTTTAACTTGCATACTAGTTCTTTCTTACCCTTCGCTGCAAAGACTTCAGGTTTCTTCATGTAGATTTCCTCTTCCAGATCCTCGTGAAGAAATGTTGTCTTCACATCCATCTGTTCTACATTAAAATCAAAAGCAAAAACAACAGATAAAAGTAATCTAATAGAAGTTACCTTGGCATCATGAGAAAAAATATCACCAAAATCAATTCTCGACACCTGGGAATAACCTTTTGCTACCAACCAAGCTTTGTATTTCTCCACTTTTCCTTCTAAATTTTTCTTCTTTTTGAACACCCATTTGCTGCCAATGGGTTTCCTTCCAGCCGACAACTCCACTAGATCCCAAGCCTCATTTTTGTGCAAAGATGCCATTTCATCAACCATGGCCTCTTTCCAGAGTTTTCCATCATCTGAATCTATTGCTTCCTTCACAGTTCTGGGATCATCATCAGTAACAAACAAAGCAAAATTTGAACAGAAAGCAGATGGACTATACCTTTCTGGCTGCCTTCTTTCTTGAATTGATCTTCTCACAGTGGGAGTTTGTGGCTCTTCATCTTCTGATTCCTTCACTGTTGTAGAGTTTGATTCTTCCTCCTTTAGCTCAAACTCTATCTTCTAAAGTTCCTTTGGTTGGACTTCATGTTTAATAACATCTTTCACCTCTCTAAACACCACATCTCGGTTGTACACAACCTTCCTTGTTACTGGGTTCCAAAGCTTATAACCCTTTAAACCATCCTATACCCAATGAAGATGCACTTTTCAGATTTACTATCCAACTTGGTTCATTTCTCCTTTGGAACATGTACATATGCATCACATCCAAATACCCTCAGATGTGAAAGAGAGGGTTTCTTACCAATCCATACCGCTTGAGGAGTCTTATCCTCTAATGTTGATGAAGGTGACCTATTGACCAGGTAACATGCAGTATCCACTACCTCTGCCCATAATTCTTGTCCTAACTTGGCACCACTGAGCATGCTTCTTGCCCTTTCCATCAATGTCTTGTTCATTCTTTCTGCAACTCCATTTTGTCGAGGTGTATATGGAGTAGTTTTCCACCGTGCTATACCACACTTCTTACAGAATTCTTCAAATTCATTGCTGCAAAACTCTCCACCGTTATTTGTCCTCAAGAGCTTTATCTTCTTCTCTGTCTGGTTTTACACCAGTGTCTTAAATTATTTAAACCTGTTAAAGACTTTAGATTTCTTCTTAAGGAAATATATCCATGTATTCCTTGAGAAGTCATCTATAAATGATACATAGTACACAGACTTACCCAGTGATGGAACCTTCACAGGTCCAAACACATCACTGTGCACAAGTTCTAATATCTGTTTTGCCCTGTTACTACCAAAGGGGAAACTCACCCGATTCTGCTTCTCATGTACACAATGTTCACAAAAATCAAAATCTAGAGAGCTATTACTCATACCTTCTACCATACCTTTACCATGAAGTATTCGAAGGCCCTTCTCTCTAATATGTCCAAGTCTTTGATGCCACATCATGGTCTTCTCTCCAGAGACCACTAAATTTTCTACTCCACTTTCAGGAACCAGAGAAATATTGCACCCATCAATAACAATGCTACCTTGCACCTTGTACAGAGTTCCAATCTGAACTCCCCGCATCAATACCAGTGCTCCCTGAACCATCTTACAGGTATGCTTCTCGAACACTATTTTTACACCTGCATCATCCAACTTGTTTACAGAAATTAGATTTCTGGCCAATGCAGAAATATGTAGAACACCCAGAAGTGTTCTAACCCTTCCACCTTGCAACTTCAACTTTACTTTTTTGTGACCAATGATTTTAGCCTTCCTATCATCCCCTAAGAAGACATCACCAAAATCATATTTCTCATACTCGCAGAACCACTCTCTATGGGGAGTGAAGTGAAAGGATGCACCCGAGTTAATCAACCATGCCTCGTGATCTACATGTGTACTTGAAGAAGCCAAGTACACATCCCCACCTTCATCTGAAGTGGTTTTTGCCTCTGCAGAAGGAGCATCATCAAATCTCTTTCATTTATTAGGAGCTTTAGATTTATAGTCCCTTTTGTAGTGCCCTTCCTTTCTGCATTTCCAACACACCATCTTTATAGGTTTTCCTAGAGATTTAGATCTGCCTCTAGATTTATATCTCCCACTCGATGACTTATTTTTTTTTCTATTCTAGGATCATCCTCGTACAAACAAGGCATCACCATTTTGGCTCTCTATATTTTTCCGTCTCATCTCCTCTGTCAGCAGGGATGAGACTATTTCATCAAAATGCAAGGTAGTTGCATTGCTACCTATTGCAATAACTAGACTATCCCATGAATTTGGTAGAGAACACAACAAACTGATGCACTTATCTTCATCTAAAATTTTAATATCAACAGATGCTAACTGACTTACCACAATATTAAATGCATTCAGATGCTTTGTCACCGAGTCTGCATCTTTCATCCTCAGGTTATACAACTTTTTCCACAAGAACAGTTTATTCACCAAAGACTTAGATTGGTACAAAGTCCCTAACTTGTCCCACAAAGCCTTCGCTGTAGCTTTCCATGATACATTCAGCAATACTGAATCTAAGACACACAATCGTATTGTGCTCTTTGCCTTCTGATCCAACTTCTTCCATTCTTCATCGGACACTCTCGTTGGTTTAGTACCTGGATCTACCAAGATCCACTGGTCTTTATCCACCAACAGATCCTCCATCTTGAGTTTCCACAACTAAAAAATCTGACCATTAAATTTCTCGATCTTTATCTTTCCACTGCTCGCCATATTCTTTCACCACTAGAATTGATCTTGCAGATATCCCACTAAACAGGGTTTGACATAGGCCCGAGTGAAACCCCTCAGCAACAAAGGCATCCCCTTGAAGCCAAAACCGCTTTGATACCAAATGTAGGTTTTAACCGCATACAGAAATTACCTGCATACGAATTCTAAAACAAAGAAAATAAACAGTGTGAGAGCGTAACACATAAAACACATATACACAGAGATTTCCCCTGGATCCCAAAACTGGGACTACCAGCTTGATTTTTCATTATGTTCCTTTCAATGTTACAATACATATTTATACATGCCGAAGCATCCAATACCATGGACCGAAAAAAATCGCGTCGAATACCATGGACCAAAAACCATCGCATCTAATACCATGGACTGAAAACCATCGCATCCAAAAAACATGTGCGAAAATCAAGCACAAAACCATAGGTGGGTTTACCCAACCTAACATAGGGTCCAAAACCAAAATTTTCTGGGCGTTGCCCCAAATCCCATAAAGTGGGGTTACGAGTGCCCTCAAACCCCCTGTTAACTACGTGGAAAGAATATAACACAACCCAACACAAACTCTGGGTGTGAGAAGATCAGTTTCAGAAAGAAGGCAACTGGAAAGGTATATTCCATCTTCTTGCTATTCAAAATTTTCTTTATCTGTTACTGATGATGATCCCAGAACTGTGAAGGAAGCAGTAGATTCAGAGGATGGAAAACTCTTGAAAGAGGCCATGGTTGATGAAATGGCATCTTTTCACAAAAATGAGGCTTGGGATCTGGTGGAGTTGCTGGCTGGAAGGAAACCCAATGGCAACAAATGGGTGTTCAAGAAGAAGACAAATGGAGAAGGAAAGGTGGAGAAATACAAAGCTTGGTTGGTAGCAAAAGGTTATTCCTAGGTGCTGGGTATTGATTTTGGTGATATTTTTTCTCTTATTGTCAAGGTAGCTTCTATTAGATTACTTCTATTTGTTGTTGTTTTTTTTTTAATTTTGAGGTAAAATAGATGGATGTGAAGATACCATTTCTTCACGGGGATTTGGAAGAAGAGATCTACATGAAGCAACCTGAACGCTTTGCAGTGAAGGGTAAGAAAGAACTAGTATGCAAGTTAAAGAAGTCTATGTATGGGTTAAAATAGTCACCAAGGATGTGGTATTAGAAATTTGATACATTTATACAGGGACTTGGCTTCACCAGAAGCAAAGCAGATCACTATGTGTATTTCAAATTAATTGGTGATCGTGTTATTTATCTGGTCTTGTATGTGGATGATATCATGCTGGTTGGAAATGACAAAGAAATTATCAAGGATTTGAAGACCCAATTGTCCTCCAAATTCAACTTGAAAGATCTTGGTGCTGCAAACTATATTTTGGGCATGGAAATTAAAAGAGATCGGGCAAGGAGAAAGCTCTAGTTAAACCAGAGGAAGTATTTCGAGACAATACTGCAGAGGTTTAATATGCAAGATAGTAAAACGGTGAAGGTTCCTATTCCTATAGGTGTAAAGTTATCTACAGAATAGTGTCCCAAGGCACAAGAAGAGGAAGAGGACATGTCCTGTGTTCCATATGCAACTGCAGTCGGTAGTTTGATGTATGGTATGTACTAGACTAGACATTGCACATGCAGTGGGAGTATTGAACAGGTTTATGTCAAAACCAGGGAAGAAGCATTAGACAAAAGTGAAGTGGGTTTTCGGGTATTTGCGTGGTACTAGTGATTATGGTTTGTGCTACCAAGGAAGACCAGGATTGTACAATATTTTGGATATTCGTGGATTTATTAATGCAGAATCGGCTAGAGATATGGATCAGAGAAGATCTACAAGTGGGTATGTGTTTATCCTATTTGGAGGTGTAGTCAGTTGGATGAGTAAGAAACAATCTGTAGTGGCACTATCAACTACAGAGGCAGAATACATGGTAGCCACTCATGCAAGCACGGAAGTAGTTTGGTTGCAGAGATTGTGTTCAAGTATGGGGTTAGTGCAGGGAGCTATAAGGATAGACTGTGACAAGAAAAGTGCAATCTTCTTGGTAAATAACCCTACTTACCATTCAAAGACAAAACACATTGATGTTCAGTATCAATTTGTGAGGGATATGATAGAAGACAAAAAGGTTTTGCTGGTAAAGGTGGACACCTTGAAGAATACTGCATATGCATTGACAAAATTTGTGATCTTTGAGAAGTTCTCTTGGTGTAGAGAAACAATGGGTGTTGCAGGGCTGGATAAATGACTAAGCTCTCATGTGGAAAGAAAACAACAAGTGGGAGAATGTTGGGTTGTGTTATATTCTTTCCACAACTAGCCCACGTAGTTAACCGGGGGGTTAGAGGGGGGTCGAAGCTCCCCCTTCGTTGCGCCGATTGCATAGAAGGGGGGTCATAGGGGATTTTATGGGGGTGGGTAGCCCCCCTTTACGAGGTCCAGGGTAGTGCCCCAGGGAAATTTTTTTTGGATCCTATCTTAGGTTGGGTGGACCTACCTATGGTTTTGTGCATGGTTTTCACACATGGTTTTGCACGCGATGGTTTTTAGTCCATGGTATTGGATGCTTCGGCATGTATAAATATGTACTATAACATTGAAAGGAACATAATGAAAAATCAAGCTGGTAGTCCTGGTTTTGGGATCCAAGGGAAAATCTTTGTGTATTTGTATTTTATGTGTTATGATCTTGCCTTTGTTTATTTTTTGTTTTAGAATTCATATGCAGGTAATTTATGTATGAGGTTAAAACCTACACTGAAGGTCTTGCTCTGGGCATAAACCCTCACACTATACAGCTTAAAGCCTCCTGGGGAGGATCTAGTTTCATCAGTATGGACATCTACTTCTGAGAATTTGTCGTGGATCTCAGGGTTATCAATGTATATGCCCCTTGTCAAAACATAGCTGATTTTTGGAACCACCTCCTCAATATATCATTTGTCAGATTTGACACTATCATTATGGGAGGGGATATGAATTTGTCCATTGGATATGCAGAATCTTGGGGATGCAATGCACAAGTGGATTCCTTATTTGAAACTATGGAGCAACTTCTTTAACAACACCACCTGATTGATATACCTATGATCAAATCGCAGCCTACATGGCACAACAGAAGAACTGGGGATGCTACTATGGCTAGGCGTTTGGATAGGTTCCTCATCAAGGAACTTCTGGTAAGAACCTTCCAAATTATAGACAATGGGTTGGATATGGTGGAATATATCATCATTCTCCCATGTTCATGGAGCTCTCAGGTCCTATCCAGAAGCCTAGGGCCCATTTCAAATTCAATACCACTTGGTTAAAGGACCCCAATTACATCAATTTGGTCACAAATTATTGACACTCTCATCCACATTCAATGGGGAGAATCATTGCTAAAGGATTTTGTGATAACCTTCTTGAAATCAAGAGATTATTTATCAAATGGGCAAAAGACAAACGAGTCCAAGATGAGCAAACACTCATTACCATTGCATCCAATCTGGTTGATCTCCTAGATGAGCAGGGGCAAGGATTTATATTTGCAGAGGCTAAATAAAATCTCATTGACCTGGAGACTCAGAGATCCCAAATTCTTAATGATTGAGAAGAAACATGGCACCTTAGAAGTTGGGCTACTTGGCTCTAGGTTGGAGATGAGAATACACTTTTTTTCCACAATTATGTAAAGGGAAGGAAAGTCAGCAACACCATTTAGCAGATGCCATCTGAGGATGGTCAACTTGCAACATCCTTTCATCAGCTGGCACACCTAGGCAACTCACACTTCCAGAATCTTTTCAAGGTTCCCTCTGGTGCCAACCTTGCCGAAATAGTTTGGATTGCTAGACTCTTCCCTCAGTTTGTTGACCTGGAAGAGGCATAGGAGCTTATATATCCTGTTAATATGGAAGAATTGGAAAGCACGCTAAAATTATTCAAAAAGATAAAATTTCAGGGCTAGATGGATGGACTATTGAGTTTTACTTAGCCTTTTACGATACTATTGGACATGATCTTCTAAAGGTGGTGAAGGACTACATGATTTTTGGTATAATGTATGAGGCTATCAACTCTACCTTTATCGCCCTCATCCCCAAATCTGACTCCCCTATATCTTTCAATGATTTTAGACCTATTTCACTCTACAACTGTCTATATAAGATCATAGCCATAATTATTGCCAATAGACTTAAGCCTATTCTATCATGTCATATTTCTCTGAAATGATTTTCTTTCCTCTATAATAGACAAATTGATGAGGCTATTGGCACAGCTCAGGAAACCCTCCACTCCATTAAGACAAAAAAACTTAATGGTGCCATTCTAAAAATTGACCTCTCAAAAGTTTTTGATCGGGTTAGTTGGCTCTATCTCAAAATTCTTCTCACCCATATAGGCTTTCCTCCACCCTTCATTAATTGGTTCATGCGTTGCATCACTACTATCTCATTCAGTGTCTTGATTGATGGTTTTGCTTCCAACTTTTTTCATGTAGAACATGGACTTAGACAAGGTTGCCTCGTCTCTCTGCTCCTCTTTCTACTAGTCATGGAAGGACTTAGTAGATTAATAGCCTTGGCCCAAAGAGAGGGGAAATTACAGGGACTCAAAATATCAGACCAATGTATTCTCACCCACCTCCTCTTTGTCAATGATGTGATCATCTTTCTTAATGGAGGCATTCAGGACACCACTTCATTCTATGACATCTTGCTGCACTTCTCTTTGGCCACAGGTATGGAACCTAGTAAATTGAAATCCTCTATCACCATTTCAACCTTTACCTCGTAGGAAACTTACGTTGCACAAAATAAATTCCCTTTCCAGAGCCATTAAATGGATGATGGGCTCAAATACCTTGGGTTATGGATCAAACCACACTACTACAGGATTGCTGACTAGATATGGCTTGTGGTCAAGATTGAAAAAATAATACTCAATTGGAATCACAGATTCCTCTCTAGGCCGAGTCGATTAGTGCTAATTAAAACAGTCTTGGAGGCTACACCTGTGTACTAGATGTCTCTGGCATGGATTCCTAAGGAATTTTATCCTGGATATATAAAATTTGATGTATATTCCTTTTGAATGGTTATAATGAAGGAAAAACTTTTGCCTAGGTGGGCTGGAAACACATTGTAATTCCAAAGAAATGGGGAGGCTTGGGATTGAAAGACCTATCCTCCTTTTCTCATGCACTAGCTTCAAATATGGGATGGATTATCCTTACCTCCCATAGCCTTTGGACAGAGGTGATCTACTACAAATATATCTGGCCACATCAGATTATGGATTGGATTCACTTTCCTACCTGGCAGAGAAATGGGACATCCATGGTTTTATGAGATCTATTACATACCATTCATACGATCAGGAATGGACTCACCTAGAGAATTACTGATGGTTTATCGATGTGAATTGGCATCGACCCCTGGACAGGCTGTGGAAACATGTTCTCCCTCCTGACCTCATTCAATTTATCAAGAATATAGATATTATTATGATTAATCATATTGTTGACCTTGGGAATAGCACAATGTTTACACAAGCATGGGATACAGTGAAGCATCTAGGTATTCCTGTGCAATGGAAACAATATTGGGATGGATATATAGATGTGTTGACAGAATCCCATGTCTGAATAAAGGAAGGTGCCAATGAAATTTTTTGGGCCCATGCTGCTCATGGCACTTATTCCCCCAAGTCTAGTTATCCCATCATTCATATTTCCCACAGGTCGCCTGAGCAATTGGATTGGTGGCGCAGTCTATGGAAATTAAAATCTCCTCCATGAGCTAAGCTATTCATGTGGAATTTTCTATAGAAAAAGACACCAACAAGGGTCAATCTAATGAAACGATCCTTCTCCAGTCCCTCTTGGTGCATGCTTTGTCAACAAGCATAGGAAACAAATGATCGCCTTTTTCTGATATGCCCTGCGGTGCTTCACATTTGGGAACATGTGATGAGCCCCATCATTGGGTAATTATATGGGCCTTAATTCACCTCCTAGCCTAGTCAAACCAACTGTTCTCATAACTTACTGCATACTTTTGATTATATTTTGTTTATGAGATGAGTTAGAGTTCGATATTTTCCTTGTGGTCTAATGTGCATTTAATGCAGGATTAAAGGAGAAAAGCAAGGAATTTTGGCAAAGAAAAAGGTCAAAACTTGAATGAATCAAGGGAGAAGGATTATTGGAGGTAAATCCTCCTCATTTACTACCCCTCCATTTGAATATTCCTCCATCATCTCGGAGTGCAAACAGCCAAATCATGAGGACTAGAAGGCAGCCGGGCAAGTGAAAGACAAAGCACCAACGTATCTCAAGTTTGGGAGCCAAGCCTCCCTAATTTTAAGGAAATTTGTGGAGATTCAAATGTATAAGTAGAGAGGCCTAGAGCCTCAGTAGGATTATTAGTTTTATTGTAAAACTCTACTCTATTTTCGAGCTGCAAGACTTGTGACAATTTTTTGATGTAATCTATTATTTTGGTAATAAGAACGATTTTTGTTTTGAGCTAGCGTTGAGTTACCTCAGAGGGATGAAACTCTTGTGTTAGGGTCCAACCCTAGAAGCCAAGGCTCCTCTTTATTGTACTAGTAGATGCATTTCCATTACAATAGTGTAGATTAGATTGGTTGTGTGATAGTTTGCTTCCATTTGTGCCTTCTTTCAAGTAGCATGTTGACAATGAGTAAAAGGATCACCACAATGTTGTCAGTAGGTGTCTCGGCCTCACTTCCTCCCTCTGGGACTATGACTTAAGGAAGGGACCCTTCAGCAGCCCCAAAAACATAAATTTATAGTTCTTGTATGAGCTTTGGAGTTTGTTGTCTTTGATTCAGTATTTGGTTCATGTTGCAAGGCAGATTTAATTGTCATCATTTTTCATCTTCATCTTTTCAATAAGATTTCACTCATGCTTTCATTCCCTTCAGCAACTTTCTTCATGCTTAATATAGGCAGTTGATTCATGCTTTTCTAGTTTATGAAAATGTATCTTGTTGCATAGTTCCTTTTGGAAGGCACACATGTTTTATGTAGAGAAAGTACTTCAGGAGGAGACCAAGATTTCATAACTAGCAGCCACCTTTCACTTCATCCACCTTAGGCATCCCTTGTTTCACCACCACCCTCACTATTTTTCCATCATTTTTCATTGAAATTCCCCTAAACACATTGAGCGAATCTAGCCATCTCTTATCTTGGATATTAACTCCTGAGTGCTCCTAGACTTTCTAACACTCCATTCCACCCATCACACTTCTTTCCTAAGCTTCCCAACACTTCAAACATCTCACAATTAGCTCTTAGTTGTATCCCATAGGTTTCCCTTGTAGGTTTCTAGTACATCCTGTAGGTTTTCCTAAAACGGCCTGTTTTGAGGCCGAATTGATGGGAAACCTCTAGGAAGTCACAAAAATCCTCCTAGGACCCCTCCACACCATCCAACCACTTCATAAACTTTCTAGCCATCCTCAAATACCTCCCATCCACTTGTCACATCCATAAGAACAATTAGTTTGCATACTTGATTTTGCCTAAAAAACCAAAAAAAGTGAAAATAGATTTAGTTTGGTTTCTTTGCTTGCACACTAGTATGGTTTGATTCTTTTTGATTCTACCACTTAGATAACAACATTTTTTTATTGTTGATTTAGAAATTCTACTTAGCGTATCTTCTTAAGTGGTTAATTAGGGTATGGTGTGGTTTAGCATTACATGTTGGCCTTTTCCATTATTGCGGTAGAGTAATTATCTTAGAGTAGATTTTCCCTTCTTCCATCAAAGAATCAAGCTTCTTCTGACTCTATAGAAGTATGGCTTGGAACCCCAATGGTCTCTCACCAGCTGAACAATGACAACAGGCAGAACCATCACTTTTACTTGTGCATACAACACTGTCACCTCTAATTTTGTACGAACCTCAGGGTTGGTAAGTAAAGTTGGTAGCCTAGGAGTCGCAACATCCTTACTGCAATATTGGCACTCATCACTATTTGGTGCCATTTCTGGGGAGGTGTCTGAGTAGAATGTGATTACTGCTTTCTTTTCTTCTATTTCTTGTCTTCAATATTCTGCCATTAGTTTATTTCTGCAAAAGCAATCTAGTTATTTCCTTTCTTTCAATTTGCATTATCTGCTTTCCTTTCCATTTTGCAAGTAGGATTTCAATTTAGAAAGTAGTTTTTTCATTCTGTCAGTGATCTTCATTCAATCAACAATTTCAATTCTGCAAGTACTTTCCAAGTTTTAAAAAGAGAATACAAAAACACCCCAAAAATATTTCCTTTCATGCCTCGTAGGAATAGGGACAACTTAGGAAATTTTTTGCTAGATACCTCCACTGCATCCAACAACCAACCTTCTCTCTTCTTCGGTGGCTATGACCTAGAGGAACCCTTAGGTGAGAAACCTAACATATTTGAAGAATCTACAGGGGAAGAATATGAAGAGGAACCCATTCTTATTGAGCCAATGGCTGAAAATCAAAATGATAGAGGAAACAGAGAGAGAGTTTAGGGTGCCTTCCCCATTAGGGAAACCAATGGGGACACTAAGATGAAAAATATAAGCCCCTCTGCCCTAACTTATTTTCATGGCTTGAACACATAGGACCCTGACACTTTCCTGTTTGAAGTTGCTATTATATGCCGAACCTATGACTATACAGATGATGAGTAAAAGTTAAAACTATTTCCATCTACCCTCAAGGATGCAAATTTGCACTTGTTCATGGGTTTACTTGGAGATAGCATCACAACTTGGGCTCAAATGCAACAAGGCTTTAACAACAAATATCGGGACTACTGTTGGTCAAAGGATACTAAAGAAGAAATTTTCAGGATGACCATAGGCCATGATGAATCCTTAGAAGACTACGGAGAAAGATTATAGCTCAGCTACAAAAGGGCAAGGTGCACTCTTGACCTTGAGTCACTAAAGTTTTTCTTGCTTAGGGGAGTAATAGAAGATCTTTTGTATACCTTACATTTGCTAGCAGGAGGAGATATCTACCAATTACCCTATGAGGATAGCAAGGCTATCTTCAAAAACCATTCTAGGGTAGCTAGGAAAAAGGGTAGGGGTAGTCAACCTATGGCCAATACATCATCTTCCAACTCATCCATCAAGGATGAAATTGAAAACATGCTGGAAGATTTCAAAAGTGAGATGTTGCAAACCCTTTCCTTGCAACTGGACACCATGAACATTAAAAGGAAGTAGGAGGAAGCTGCGAGATCCTTGGCCTTCTTCTGTCCTAGATGCACTAGGAGGCATCCTAGGAATGAATGTCTGTTGAACTCTATTGAAATTTTCTTGGTCTGTGAGGAAAACCACTCCACAAACAAGTGCCCTTATTTACCCAGACTCAAAGCTATATATCAAGGAGGTGAACGGGTCACTGAGCAACTTTGCGACATTAACCGAAGGAGACCTCCTGGGCTTAGACCCTACCAGTAGGGCATGCAAGGGTCATCCCATGCATATTACAAACCAAACCAAACCACAACTATACCCTCTTGGGGACCCCCTGCTCATCCTTCCTGGTCTACACCCCCTCCTTGGTCCTATACATATCAGTATCATTCCCAGCCAGCCAGCCAGTCATTTCAACCTTATGCTCTACCATAACCTCAGTGGAATACACCACTCCAGGGGTGGAGGCCCCAATGCAACAATGCTCCAACTCTGTTGCCTCCAACACATACCCAACCACAACTCTTATGCTCTGCTCCACCCAAGCAACCCCAAATTCCTTCCCAGCCAAATCCGAACCTGAAAAATAGGCAATATTAGTAAGTATACAATGGAGAGACATCATATCCAGCTTATGCTATGGAAATCTAGGAGATTAACCTGAGATTTGGGAAAGTTCTCCTGGATAACCAACCTCCCCCTCCATGTTGGAAGGTTGAGGAAGAAAGAGAGGAAAGCAACCTTAAATTAAATCCACCCTTTCCTGAGGGATTGGCCCAACCACTCCTGCCTACCCTAGAAGAGACTGAACTTTTGGGAGAATTGAAAAATCTATGTGTAAAGATCCCCCTTATGCAAGCAATAAAAGATGTTCCCATTTACAATAATTTGATTAAGGAGAACTGCTTCAAGCATCTAGGGTGGCGAAAAAGGGATGCCCCTACATTAACGTCATTGGGAAACTGTCTGACTTAATGTTGGGGCAGGTAATATGTCCAAAATATCTGGACCCTGGAAGCATTGTAGTAGATGTGCACATCAATGGCACCATTGTCCCACACACTCTGATTAATATTGGGGCTGCCATTAATGTGTTGACCAAGGACACCATGATCAAGCTCAACCTCCAAGGTTCATTGAGAAATACCACAACAATTTTGCAACTTGCATATCATTCCACAGTAACCCCTAAGGGAATTGTGGAGGATGTGATGGTCTCCATTGACTCTTGGGAGTACCCTGCAGATTTCCTATTTCTCTAGCCCAAGTCTAAGCTTACTGGTTATCCTCCCATCCTTGGGAGGCCATGGTTGGCCACTGTAGATGCTTACATTAGCTACAGAGCTGGGAATATGACCATGAAGTATGTCCAAGCAGTTAGTCCTATAGCCTCCTGCTCAACCTTCTCTAGAGCATGATTTACCTTTATGGTTGGAGGAGGAGGAAGAAGATGAAGTTCATTCCACCAAACTTTATGCTTTGGAAGTAACCATGGGAGGAGGATAACAAGATGGGGATGACTTGATTGAACACCTGCTCCAAGGCCAACTCCCGGTTCATCACCTTTAGAAGAAGAAGTAAAGGAAATTGAGAACAATCATTCAACTGACTTATGCTTGGCCGATTCCAACCCACTCCATGTCAAAACCATAAAATTTGGCCTAGAGAGAACCTTGAAAATCAATCCATCTCTTTCTGCTCTAGAAGAGGATAAGCTATGCAACATGTTAAAGGAAAATCTAGAAGCCTTCACCTGGAGTTACAAGAAAATGAAGGGAGTAAACCCCTCAATTTGTACTCACCACATACATCAAAGAAGGTTGCAAGCCGGTCCAACAACCACAAAGGAGAATGAATGCAACTCTTAAAGATATAGTCAAAGAAGAACTGCAAAAACGGCTAGATGTAGGATTCATTTACCATATCTCTGACAGTGAGTGGGTCTCTCCTTTGGTGTTAGTTCCCAAGAAAAATGGTAAGTGGAGGATTTGTGTCGACTACAAGGAGTTGAACAAAGCCACAAAGAAGGACCATTTTCCTCTACCCTTCATTGACCAAGTGCTAGATGGCCTGGCAGGGAAAAGGTTTTTCTCTTTCCTAGATGGATTCAGTGGGAACAAATAAACCCAGATCTTCCTAGAAGATAATGATAAGACCACATTCACTTGTCCTTGGGGTACTGTTTCCAATAGGGTCCTTCCTTTTGGCCTATGCAATGCTTCTTACACTTTCTAGAGAGCAGTATTGAGTGTTTTCGCTGAATTAGTCCATGATGCGGTGGAGATTTATATGGATGATTTTACACCTTATTGTTGTGATTTTCAAGAAGCCGTGTCTAACCGAGGCAAAGTACTTCACGAGTGCATTGAAATGAATGTATCTCTCAGTCCTGAAAAATGTGAATTCTTGATGACTAACAGGACTATGCTAGGTCATTCAATATCTCAGCAAGGACTGTAGGTGGACCCAAACAAAATAGCCATCATCCAAAGGGTCCCACGTCCTCAAAAGCAGAGAGATGTTAGAAGTTTCCTAGATTTAGTTGGATACTACCGAAGGTTCATAAAATACTTCAGCAAGTTGGCCTCTCCTTTATTTGGTTTGTTGGCCAAAGATTTTGAGTTTATATGGTCAAAAAGATGTCAAGATGCTTTACATATTCTAAAGGATAAGTTAACCACTGCACCAATTCTTCGAGGCCCAAACTGGGCCCTCCCCTTTCATATTCATGTTGATTCCTCACACAAAGCCATAGGAGCAGTCCTAGGTCAGATAGATGAAAAACTGCCTTATGCTATCTATTTTATCAGTAAGAACTTGTCAAAGGCTGAACTAAATTATACAGTGACCAAAAAGGAACTGTTGGCTGTTGTGCATTCATTAAAAAAATTCAGGAATTACATTACAGGCTATCAAACATTTGTGCATACTGACCATGCTCCAATAAAATATTTAATGAACAAACTAGATGTGAATGCTCCAATTATAAGATGGTTACTTTTATTACAGTAGTTTGATCTAACCATTGTTGATAAGCCTGGTAAGGAAAATGTTGTTGTAGATTTTTTATCTAGGGTAAATTTTCCTGTAGGTGAATAAGGAATGGTGGATGACCAGTTACCAGATAAGCACTTATTTTATATTTCAATTCTCTCTCCATGGTTTTTTGATATAGAAAATTATTTGGTATCAGCACAGTTCCCACCAAACTTGTCCTCCAAAGAAAAGAGCAAAATAGTTAGGAAAAGTGCCCCCTTCAATTGGATTGGGGGCAATCATTTCAAATTTGGCCCAGATCAAATCTTGAGAAGGTGTGTCAGGGAAGAGGAAGTCTTTGACATCCTTCTGACCTGTGATGATGGGCCTTGTTGAGGTTAATTTGCATCAAATAGGACAACATTCAAATTGCTAAAAGCAGACTATTATTGGGCCACTCTTCATCAAGATGTGAAAAAGTACACTAGTCAGTGTGATTGGTGCCAAAGGATGGTGATCCAGGTCCGGGTGTGACGAAGGACCCTTCCAATACCTTTTAATTTCGTTATGTGTTAAATATCATTTTTAAAAGAACATAAATGGATACATGTGCATGTTGTAAAGAAGAGGAACATGACAATAATCAGTAACATAAAAACATAAGCTATTGATAATGGAGTTCATCTAGGAGGGACTACATCTCCGGGCCCTGGTGTCAAGATGGTGTAGGCCACTTGCATTAAGCATTGTCAATAGTGATGATGTACACAAGAGATGATGTTGTAATCATACAAGGAAAATTCCCTCACATAGGAGTGGCTCTAAGACATGTTCCACTACAGGAACTCTTAGTCAAAAGACTCCTATCAGTATGACACAAAACTCATGCACGATGAGCATCCCACCAACATGGCATAAAAGGGATCTCAATGCAAACATGCATGGCGAAACATGAGTATCCCATCAACATACAATAAAGGGATCTCAAAACACAACATGATGAATTGTGACAACAAGTACATCACATAGGCGATTCCTCGTCACATCAAGCAGGAATCATAAAAATGAGTAAGAAACAGGATCCCTCATCAAACATCAATGAAGGACCTATGCAACAAAATGCATAGCAAAATAAGTACAGGTACACTGCATATACCTCACAACCAATGGCCATCTAAAGAAGCGGATGTCAAATTGCTGAAGCTGCTCGAACCATCGATCTCACGGCATCAATCACATGAAAATGGTTGCTTGCACATGAATGTTGACACCTACATTCCACTTAGAAAAGTGGTTGAAGAATAGAATGAGAGAATGATAAATCTGAATGCACCATAAGATTTGTGGCGTTGAATAGTGCAAAATTGACTGTCCAAAATTTGAATTATGAGAAGTTGGGAATTTGGGGCTCAAGGAATCTGTTAGATTACCCCTAGATTCCTTAAAGATCCTGCTCCATGGGTGGACTGGAAATCTGCAACTCCAAAGGTGAATCTGACTTTGCCATTGCGATCCCTTCAAAAAACCATGAAAAATGATTGTAAACTTGACTATATTCCAACATCGAGAGAAATTACCTCAGGAAAATTGCAAGGATCATGGTTTCGTTCCCTGTTTTTGTAGCAATCATGGTTCCACTGTCATACTGAAAATGGCCGAAAAATTTAGAACTTTGATGGAGACATGGACAACGTCATTGCGTTTGTGGCATCAAGAAGTGTTGAAACCATATAAAATTTGTCAAATTATGACAAAGTGAAATTTCACCCCTCCTGCAAAACGCTGCCTCAAACTGCGTGCCAAGATTTTGCCTCCTCTATCTCAAAATTCATGCTTGTTCTTAGTTCTTCCATCTCCCCTTGGTGCACTAAGAAATTGTTGGGTTTATATAAATTCTTTGGCAATTTTTCGAAGAAATTCGTTTGGTGCAGTGGTAAGTTTAGCAAATTGGTTGAGGAGGCATCGGGTGGTCAAACCCCACCGCTCCTATTTTTTCTGATATTATAGTTTTAAACCCACAAAATACATATGAATGGGGGTCGAGTTCACATTGGGCGGCCCACGCCCATATCTCCGTAACATGCTTTTTATTGTATGCACATTACATTTCGGTGGTTTTTTCATAATGAGGAGTTGTTTAGTTTTTGGGGCTGCCCACTTGGGGGCCAACCACATGGGCCAGGAGGGTTGGACCCCCGCCAGTCCCATATCACATGTTATAAGGCATGTTGAGGGATTTTGGGGTGTGGTCCGGGTCCACCCCATAATACATTCGGTTAATATTTATGTGGGGTGTGGTTGGAGGGTTCGGCGGGGTCATGGCTGCCAGCCCACTAAATATTGATTTCATTTTATGATTGGGGTTAGACTGGTGGGGTTCATGGCCCGTCAACATTTTAATAATTTTTTTTTGTTATGTATTTTTGGGGTGGCAAGGGTGGTGGCTCACCACCTCATTTGTAATTTTTTTGAATTTTTATTAAAATAGAGGTGCTTCTAAAATCTTTAGAAAATAAGGGTTTTTGGGAAAATTAACGAGGCCACAATTTCGAGCGATTTCGGGAGCTAGGTTTCATGCCTCGGGCTTGGTCAAAAATGAGATGCAAAGATGAAATCCAAAGATCGGAAGGCCTACTCCAAGAGATGAAATGCCTCTGCAGCCTCATGTGAATTTCGAGCCATTTGATAAGTGGGGCATGGACTTCATTAGGCCTATTGACCCTCCTTCAAAGCAAAAACAATACATTATTATGTGCACTGATTATTTGACTAAATGGGTTGAAACCAAGGCAATTAAGGCAACAACAGAAGAGAAGGTGGCTGAGTTCCTAAGGGAGAATGTATTCTACAAATTTGGGTACCTGTTGTGCTATTCAACAACCCCCCATTTATAAATGATAGTAGTTAATAATACATTAATAAATAGAGACCCTTTAAAAAATCTATCCAAAAAACAAAACTTAGCATTTATACATTTCTTTTATTTTTGGAATAAAGAAAAGATATCAAATCAAACCCCCTTTTTTTTAGAAAACTACTAAATGCTTACCTACCCACATATAGCATGATTAGGCATCACCAAAAGACCTTTCTAACCATCCAAAATCAAGTAAAATGATTAAATAAGGACTCTATGCTTGAAACTATCATAAATCCAACATAAATTAAGTCCTTAAGCTTTTTAGGCTTAGTCTCGCATCGCATGTTGCCATTCATAAAGTGTAGGTTTTAACCCCGTACAAAAGTTCCCTGCATACGAATTCTAAATCACATGAAAAATAAAAATGTGAGAGAGTAACACATAAAACACATATACACAGAGATTTCCCACTGGATCCCAAAATCGGGACTACCAGCTTGATTTTTCATTATGTTCCTTTCAATGTTACAATACATATTTATACATGCCGAAGCATCCAATACCATGGACCGAAAAACCATCGCGTCCAAATCCATGGACCGAAAACCATCGCGTCCAAA
>APFE030517963.1:0-15091 GCA_000404065.3 Pinus taeda | reverse complement strand
ATTTGATTTGAATTTCGATAAATCCAAAAAAAATTAAAATGAACTGATCAAGTTATAAAGCAAAAAGTACATTCTATTATAATAGTAATGAAATCTTAGATTATTCTTTTTCATACCCACAACATACATCATATTTAATTGTTACATGGAAACTTATTGTTTAATTTCAATACATTATGTTGTTTTGAAAGTGGGTTTTAGAATTAAAATAAAAAATAATATATCTATATAAATTAAATAATTAAATTAAATTAAATATTATTTATTCTATTAAACAAAATTACATATCAATTTAAAATTTAACAATAACCTTCCGCCCAATATAGAAAAAATTGTGAATGGTATTTACTTTGACACGGAAGATGTATCTCTTTCAAAACAAAATGCACAAATAACATAACATTCACGTTTTCACACGAAATCTGTCTTTTCTAAACAAAATGCCCAATATAACATACACGTTTTCACACAAAATCCTGATGTTGACCCGCAACTGAAAATCTGAAGCTGCCTATTGACAATCGTAAACCCCTCTCTGAGCAAAAAAAAATAGTAAACCTCTCATAAATTAGGTCGCCAGTTGCCAGGTAATCCCCTCCTTTTTTCCATGGAGTAATTTGAAGTTTCCACATAATGAGGGCTTAAATGTGAGAGGAAAGTATTCACCCATTCCGGCTCTTTGATAAATATGGCGCCATTGGTGTTGGTGCGCTTCCTCGTGAAATTTAAATTGCTAGAGGCAAATTGAACAGCATAGCAGAAGTAATGCCGTTATTATTATTGCCATGGCCATCTGCTGCTGAGTGGAATGGAAGAGGAAGAAGATCACAACTGGGAATTATGGTACGCATGGCCACCGGCTCTTCCATTTTCTTGCTTGGAATTCACATCTTCGTCATCATCAATGAGGTCGGCATCTGTCACAAAACTTTTCCACAACCAATGTTTTTTCCACACTCTGTCCATCATTTCTTCGATAGGCACATTCTTCGTTTCCGGAAGGAGAAAGAGCACAAAGAGGGACATAATGAACACCCAACCAGCAAAGAAGAAGAAGATGCCGTATTTGAAATTGCAAAGCATTGACAGAAACGCCTGTGCAACACCAAATGTGAAGAGCAGATTCACGCACACCGTCACGCTCTGTCCAGCGGATCTTGTTTCCAGGGGAAACGTTTCGCTGGGAATCAACCATCCCAGAGGTCCCCATGACCATGCAAATGCTGACACGAAAACGCACACCATCAACACTATCACAATGGCCGTCGCTTGAGAAAGCTGCTGCTCGTCCTTCAATCCCGTCGCCAAAAGGATTCCAATAATCACCTGCAATATTCATACTCACAATTATCACAATTATGTTTCACCATTTCGGTATAAACAAAGCTATGAAATAGAAATGAAGGAGAAGAGCAAATGTGGAAAACCTGTGAAATGAACATCTGTATTCCTGCTTCCAGAAGAAGCACTCTTCGACCAAGTTTGTCCACCGAGTAAATGGAAATAATAGTGGATATGACATTGACTGCACCAGTAATAACCGCAGAGTAAAGAGAAGCATCGCTCTTGAATCCCAGGGTCTGGAAAAGCACGGGCGCATAGAACATAATAGCATTGATACCAGTCAACTGCTGGAAGATTTGCAGAAATATGGTTATGATAAGCTGAGGTCTATGCCTGCGCTTCATCAGGTTTCGAAATGGATGCTTAACTTCCGCGGCTATTTTACTAGCCTGAACTAGTTCACTGAACTCTGCATCCACATTATAGGTTCCCCTGATTTTTCTCAATACATTCTTGCCATCTTCCAGGTGTCCTCTTTCAATCAGACTGTTAGGTGTCTCTACTAAACATACAGATCCCACAGATAGCAGAATTGCAGGGATACCTGCCAAGCCCAAAGAAACCCTCCATCCCCATGGCTTGATCTTAGCTGTAAAATAGTTGACTAAATTTGCGCACAGAATGCCTACTGTAATATTCAGTTGGAAGAGGATGTTAAGAGCCCCTCGAATTCTAGTCGGTGCGATCTCTGACAGGAAAAGAGGAACCGCCTACATTTACAGAAAAGCAAAGGCCCTTTCATCGCATCAGTGTTGCAATAGATAGATTTAAGGAAAAAAACAATGCTGTCTAAGATTTATCCCAAAATGAAGGCAGGCAGAGCATAAGATTTACAGTAGTATAAGAATCAATTGAGTATATACCTCACAAATGTAATAGAATGTGTTTTAATGAAGGGTATGTCGAAATGTTTTAAAAGAAAACTCCAAAGAATCCAAATACATGCAATGTTTGTCATATCAAATGCGTGTCAGGAAATTTACGGATCTGTAGTCAGGTTCTATAGAAATAGTATACAATAAGTGCAATAATTTCGCAAACAAAAGTCAGCTATTAAAGGCGATTTTTGCCCGAGGGAATCCGCAGGAGCGATTCCTGTGCTAATTAGTTGAATCTCTGTAATAAATCAAAGATTCTGTCTCATCAGGAATATGAATCGTCTGTTTACAGACCTGATTAGCGAATCCGACTCCACATCCAAGTAACAATCTTCCGATAATGAGCATCAGAAGATCCTGCGCTGCAGCATTAAAGGTGACTCCGGCAAGAAAGAATAGGCCAGCAATAAGCATTGTCGGTCTGCGGCCAAATCTTCTGGTAGTATACGACGCAAAGAATGTGGCTACAAGACCGGCTAGATACAGGGATGATGTAAAGAGCTGTAATCCTTGATTGTCGTACTTGCAGTATGTACTTTGCTTCGCCTCGTGTTCCTTGCGAGCCACGACGGGGAAGAATTTCACAAGAAAGTCGTCCATGCCAGTCACTCCGCCTGCGCATTAACACAATCAGCCGTCAGATCTCAAATCTTGGATGTAAAGCAGAGTATTCCTACAAAATTTTCCTAAAGGTATGAAGAGCCAAAGACCTTCAGGTCACATTAAAGACATAGAGGACTTATGGAGCTCTGAAAATGCATTTAAGATGATCAAAAGTATGAAAGCATCATCATTTGTGCGAATGTCATTAATTAAAAATGTGAATAGACTCCTTGAAAATCCTTAGTACAGTATATACTGTTTTCTGACGCCTAACAACTAGCAAATTCGAACAAGAAAATATTGTTCTGTATCAAATATACAGAGCACTTATCGAACCTTGTTGAGTGCATAAGAAATCAATGAGAGAAGAGTTCTCCCATTTTTTCTTTGAAAATCCTTAGTACAGTATACTGTTTTCTGACGCCTAACAACCAGCAAATTTGAACAAGAAAATATTGTTCTGTATCAAATATACAGAGCACTTATCGAACCTTGTTGAGGTGCATAAGAAATCAATGAGAGAACAGTTCTCCCATTTTTTCGCTGTGTAAGTTACATGACATCAAGATCAAATTGGAAGGAAAAATTTTGGCCTTCAACTAAGCGGAGGAAAGCAGTATAATGCAATAATTGTTGAACAATTTGAAAACCGTCATAATTTTTAGTTTTCTTCACAAAACAGTCAATTTTTTTTATTACAAAACAGCTAAATGAGTGAAATCTATGCGCATACTGAGTCAGCAGCCAAACCACATCAAAGCTTCCAGAGCTTACCTGAAATTCCAATATCGTAGCCAAACATTAACCCGCCGCTGGCAGCCATGATACAAGTTATGATAACATAAGCTGTTATGCGCGCCTCGAAGTCTACATTCCCAGACCCTACTGGGCCTGTAAATCCGCCGCCCGCCATTCTTTCCACTGTATACTCTGCACCTAAAACACTCAACAAAATCCTGAATGAACTATACAAATAGTTCTTTCTTGCAAACAAGGACGCACCGATTCCTCCTTTCTACGTCTGCCTACGGACACAAATGGCCTTTGCAATTGCAAATGGGTCACTGGGGTTGGAATTTATTGCCTCCAATCGTGGTTCCTGCAGTCAAATATTGCGAGTCAGCAATCTCGGAACCACGCAGTCCACGTCTGATCACGCTGTCATTGGTGACACTACGGTGGTCTTATCGGCAACAATAGACACGTAGATACATATTGTTGCATTAAACACTGTCTAAAGGTTTCATTGACACGTGGTATCATATATATCATGGTAATTAAATTTTAACACTATGCTCCCCTGATTCCGTATGCACCGCAGCAGAGAACAGTTACCTTGAAAGTAAATTTATGTAATAAAACTGCTTAACTCACCAATTAATGTTCCTGATAAATCGCCGGCTCCACAGTAGACGGTGGAGGTCTCGAACTCCTAATGGTTTTTGCCACGTGGGATGGATAAAGATGCAGATTAGATTTGTAAGTTAATTCACAGATGTAAGGGATAAAGATGCAGATATGATAAAGAAAACAAAAAATAAAGAGGATACCGTGGAGACCACCAATCCACGTAAGATTACACCTCAGCAAAATTCATATTTGCACCACAATTTGATAATGGATCCTCCTGCCAATCCACATAAGATTACAGCCCAGCAAAATTCATATTTGCATCACAATTTGATAATGGATCTTCCTGCCCAGTTATTTTTAGTGAGATTTTTTGGAAGTTTTTATAGTGGGTTTTTTAAGTTTAATTTTTTTAAAATTTAGCGAGAATTTATTGAAATCACAAATTTGATGGGTAACCCTTTACAATCGAAGTGTCCTAAATCCATATATAAATGGAAAACCAATTTAAATGATACAAATCAAGATTTCACTTCAAAATCAAGATTTATGAAAGTTTCATTATTTATAAAAAAATTCAATTCTAAGTAAGTGTGTCAAACTCAGGTTTGATTTTTAATTAATGTATAACTTTTGAAAATAATTTACGAAGTTTACTCAAAATTTAAAAAAAAAATCTAACAATCCATAAATATATATATTTAAATTCTGAATTACTTATATATCGATTTCACTTTTTATAACATTAATATATATAATCTACTTAATATTAAAAAAAACCATCTAGAATTATTATTTCACTACTCAAATAAAATATTCATATATATAATCTACTTAATATAAGAAAACCATCTAAAATTATTATGTCACTACTCAAATAAAATATTCATAATTTATAATGGGAAATCTTTAACAAAATTTCTTTTAAGCCTTATTACTAGTACTCCAATGCTATCGCAACAGTTACAAAAAAAATCCAACAAACACATTTGTGATTTTTTATCATTTCCTGTATCAATATAAAGATATTTTTTAAAATGTTACCTAAGTTCTTCCTCTAACACTTGCTACATTTGAGTCTCTACCTACATTAATACAACTTTTTTAGATAAATGATCAACATTTGAGTTTGAATTATATATATATATATATATAATATATATAATAAATATATATATCAAAATGGTTTTTTATCTTAATAATTTGATTTCTAATTTTTCAATTTTACATTTATTGCCTATCTAATTTATGAATAACTTAAAGTCTCCAAATACTCATAAATATTTTTCTATTTTTTCATAAAAATATAAAATGCTTAAACTTACATACAACATATTTCAAAATAATATAATGTATAGCTAAGGAAAAACAATGTCTTCTCCATTAAAAATCTTTATAGCTCTTTGGTATCCCCTGAGTCAGCATGTCTTGTCATAATTAATGTGTTCTTTTAATATTATGTAATGTTTTTCTTTCGAACATTTTTACCTACCTTTAATAACTAGTTTAATTTTATGGGAAACTTGTGTAGAAGGCATATAATGCCTTGAAATATCAAGTTGTCAAATAATGCAAGGTCAAGACTTATAAGTATTTGTAGATGCATTAGTTATTTAAGAATATAGAAACCAAACAAAAGTCAATTGATGCCATTTGCTGTCTAAATTTTTGTTATATATGATTTTAATGCAAATAGAAATTTCATCGTTCTAACTAAACACTTAATTTTAACTTTGTGAATTCAATTATAAAAATCTCCCTACTTAAAAACTTTAACAATTTTATTTGTTTTAATATTCTAAAGTAGAAACCTAAATTCAAAAGTTGAAGACGATCTAAAATATTATAATGTTGCTTACAAAATCGAACCTTGCAAATCATAAGTTTTAGTAATTAAAAATTTTAAGATCTTTATGCATAGGCATGAGGGGAATTTGTATACTTCTACTATCAATTACTTTTTGCATAAAAGGTAAGTACTCAACACCAACATTGCATATTAGACTTGTTTATATTTGATTATCATATTTTTATACTTTATCAAAAAACATTATCATTATATTTTATATAGTTTTTAAATTTTAGTAATTATTGATTTTTTTCCAAATTATAAAGTTAAGGGAATTTTTTAAAACTAGTTAACAAAACGATTTAATATTACAATAATATACTAATATTAAGAATAGAATTTATATGGAAAAATAGCAATCATTCCTTTCAACCACTTAATATGAACCCAATTAACTTAAACATTATTAACTAAAAAAATTAATAATTCATTATTTGTTACAAATTAACAAGAAAAAAAAGAAATATGTTTAGGTTTGTAATATGCTTCATTATATTCCTCCCATCTTTTAAAATAAATCATTTCTTTTACCAGTAAAATATTATTGCTAAAACAACTTTACATAAGAACAACACCCTTAAACAAATCTCCAAAGTTTCTTCAGATTTTTCTTTGAAAATTACGAAGAACACTAATTGTCTTATGAACATGGCTTCGTATTATATATTTTATCCTATTTTGTGGGATGAGCATTCTATTTAACTATTATGATTTTTAATACAAGTTTAATTAAATGTTTTATAAGCATAGTTGTATTAATGAATGTTAAGTACTGGTTTTGATATGGGTTTTATTAATGATTTTCTATATTATGTATGTTTGTGGCATATAAAAAAATGTTTTTAATTTGATTATTGGTTGAAAAATATTTTTAAAAATCTCATTATTTAACTTTTTATCAATACGAATTTAGTATATCTTCCCAATTAAAAATCTTTTACTTTCATTAGATATTGTAGGTATTTATTGTTTCATTAATATTTTTTATACCCCTTCATATTTTTTTATCTACTTTGAGCTCATTTTTTATACATGTCAATATAAAAACCCTTTACCCCCTATTATATGCTCAATATATTATGTCATTTTGTTTACTAAATATATCCCCAATATAAACGCACTTTGTATGGTATTGCTCCCCTAATAAAACTCCTATTGGTTTTAATAATCTAGCTATTTTTCCCATAACGCTCTTTAAAGATATTTTAGTATACGCTTTTGTTAACTCTTTTCAAAAATACCAAATGTTAAAAGTCAAGTTGGGACTAAAAAGAACAAGGCAGTGGAGAAGGCTAGGATGCATGTTGAGCATTCTATTATGTAATTGGATAGGAGCATGGAAAAATGTTGCTATGTAGAAATGTTGATAGATAGCGAGCATGAAAAAAATGTTGATATACAAATTGTGAAGAAATGTTGATTTTTAAGTAGCTTAAGTGGTTAAATTATTGAGGTTGAAACGGCTCAAGAACATGTCAAAATCATCCTCTAACAAATTTATTGAAGCATTTGACCTCGTGTTATTATGGGGTGAGCCCATGAACCCAAGGGAAAGCATACTAAAGTTGTTCCTTTATGGTTAGCCCCTTTTCGAATTTTGGAGAAAGCTAGTCAAAACAATTACCCTCTTTCGAACTTGAAGGGATTTAAATTTTCTCCTCTCACTACTACCTCGTATATGAAGCGGTAATTTCGTTATTTCTCTTTACAAAGTATATTAACATATATGTAATACATACCATAGTTTTATATTACCTCTTCTTAGTTTTCTACATTATATTTCCTAGTTGGTAATGTTGGTAGTGTCTTAGATTAATTATTGATTTCAATAATGCATGAATATATAATTCAGTTCTTTTCTTTTATCCTATAAGACAAGTTCTGGTGTGGTAGAAAGTGGATTTAAGATATTATGGGTTTCTTAAATAAACAAAGACTAGATTTTTGGATTATTGATGATCCTTGTCAAAATTCCATCTTAAATTCATTTGAGGTAAATTCATCCTTTCCACTACTCCATTTTGCTGAGGAGTCCTGGCTGTAGAGAATTCTCTTCTTATTCCATGTTCTTCACAAAAATCGAAAAATTCATTTGAGTTAAACTCCCCACCTCTATCAGACCTGAGGCATTTAATTTTGTGATCTGATTCGTTTTCAACCAAAGCTTTGAAGGATTTGAATTTTTTGAAGGCTTCATCTTTATGCTTCGTAAGTCCTATCCAAACCATCCTTGAATAGTCATCAATGAATAATATAAAGTATTCTTCTCCCCAAGGTCACCTTTTCCTAAACGGACCACATACATCAGTATGGACGAGCTCAAGTGGCCTGCTAGCTGATCCTTCCTTTTCAGGGAAGTTAATTCTGGTTTGCTTACCAAACTGACATGACTTGCATATTGTATTGTATGGAATTCTGATGTCTGGAAGACCACGAACTGCCTGGTATTTGCATGCTTTCCTTATCTGTGAGAAGGTTAGATGCCCCAACCTTCGGTGCCATAGCCAGTGTTCATCATTCTTGCTCAGATAGCATTGTTGTTGTCCTTCTTTGAATACATATAGATTATTTGGAGTTCTTATGCCTTTGATCATTGTTTCTCCTGTATCAAGATCCCGAACACTACATCCATTTGATCGAAATATTACCTCTGTTCCTTGATCGCACATCTGATTGACACTCAATAGATTATGTTTTAAGCCATCAACATACATAACATTTCCTGCTTTGACCTTTCCTTTTAAAAGAACAAAACCTTTACCTTTTATAAGTGCAGGGGTGTCATTTCCAAATGAGACCTTCTTCTCCTTCTCCAAGGCACTATATGACTGAATTTTTTCTTTATCACCTGTCATATGTTTCGAACATCCACTATCAATGTACCATTGATTGTCCTGCCCTTCCGCATATAAGGCTATACCACTTCTTTCTGTTTGTGGTTCTTTCATTCTCCATGTTCTGGCACTTGAGGCTTGTTCCTTCTGAGTTGTCTGCCGAAACCTGCTCCTGCATTCAGAATCTTCATGACCAAAGTTGTTACAAATAGAACATTCTATTTCATTTTCAAGAGAAGAAAAGTTATTGTAGGTCCTTTTCATGATTCCAGTCATATTTCTTTGTTTTTGAGCTTCTCTAGTCATGATTGTATTATAGGCAACACATTGAGCTACATTGTGACCAAAGTTATGACAGGAGAAACATTGGCCATTGAAGAAACTCCTGCGATTATCAAATCTACCATCCAAGTGATTGTAGCTTCTATTGACATCCATTCTTGAGGCAAATTGAGAAGGTTTTACCTGTGGTTGGTTGTAGCTTTTGTTCATCCGTAAAGTAGATTGCCCCTGATTTACCTGGTAGTCTTTGTTCACTCTTGAGGTAAATTGTCCCTGATTTACCTAGTGATCTCTATTGGGCCTTTGCTCACTTTTTCTTGCTGCATCAAGATGACTTTTGTAGGTGGATGGTTTCTGCGCTTGAGTTGCTTCTTCATTATATCCTAGACCTGTCTTGATTAGAAGAGAATGCTGCACTTTGATAATCTCATCTAACGTTTCAGATCCTTTAACAAATCTAAGATTAAGAGCTTTAGTTTTCTCAATCTCTTTTATAAGTCCCACAATTTCACACTCTAACTTTTCATGATGTTTTTCACTTTCGGCCAGTTGGAATTGCAGAGTATCAATAATCATATTTTTCTCTTCTAAACAAATTTTGAGTTTAGAAATCTCTTTATAAAGAACTTCTTCATCTATAGCATCCATGAAATCATCATCTTCAAAAGCCATTAAAAGTCTATAATTGTTACTTTGTTCGTCTTCATCACTATTTGAAAATCCATCACTGTCTTCATGAGTGTAATAGCTTTTTTTATTTACATTTTGTTTCTTGTTCCATCTAACAGGTTCCTTACCTTTGTTAAGCTTATCTTTATGAGGACACTTGGCAGCATAGTGATCGACTCTTCCACAAGAAAAACAATTGAAAGGTAACTTACCTCTGAATCTTCTAGCACCCCGTTGAAGGTTCTTGACAAAATTTGATTCTTCCTCTTCTTCTGACATATGTCCTGAGTCATAGGAATCTCCTTTTCCTGAGGCCTTGAATGTGGCTTCTCTTCTGTCTGATGGTCCCCCTTTCCTCATTTCATAAGTGGTTAGAATTCCGTGTAGTTGCGACATGGTAATTTTCTGTAGATTCTCCTTTTATTCTATTGCAGAAACTTTTGATTCAAACTTAGGATACAAAGATCTTAGAACCTTTTCAACCACAAAACCTCTTTTATTTCTTCACCCAAATTTTTCGTACAATTAACAATCTCATCTATACGAAGGAAATAGTTAGCCACAATTTCATCATTGTACATCTTGAGATTTTCATACTGAATTCTGAGGGTTTGAAGTTTTTCTCGTTTTCCCTGCTCATCTCCTTCATAGCTCAGCATGATCTTGTCCCATATTTCTTTTGCAGTTTTATACTGCATAACCTTGATGAATTCTAATTGAGATAGACATCCTAATAGAGTGTTTACAGCCTTTGCATTTGTTTCAAACTGCTTCTTCTCAGCCAGATCTATAGGAGTTGCTGATGGAAAAATGTACCCTGTATATGATATCCCAGACTTCTGTACCAAGAGATTGAATATAGGCTATGACTCTTACCTTCCAATAGATGAAGTTGGTCCCATCAAAAATTGGTGGCATGATCGATGCTTCTCTCTCGTAGTTGCTCATGATGATAGATCTTCCTTCAAGCGATCAAGCTTCTTTTAAAGGACCTGCTCTGATACCAATTGTTGGAAATAATATTGAGAGGGGGGGTGAATCAGTATTATCTGGTCAATTATTTTCTTTTTCAAACCCAGAACATATACGCTACTTCAGTTAGATGAACCGGCGTATATACGCAACTGCAGATTTATAATTTACTTTATTCTACAAATGTTGATCATTAATTTATGTAACATAATCATATAAATAGTTACTAGGAACAGTAAAACAAAGCAGAAGACAACCACACACAAGAACACAAGATATAAGGTGGAAACCTAATGTGGGTGAAAACCACCTGCTGCAATTTGTCTCTATCTTCTTTTAATTAGAAACTTCTTTTTACAATGATTTTGTACTGGTGCAGTCCTTTACCAGTACGCGGGCTGCTACCTGCAGAGAGCTACAACCCTCTCTCGCTTTCCAGCTTCTCCTGGAAGGGAGCTACAACCCCCTTAGTTCTTGTACTAGTTGAGATACTAGTACACAGGCTGCTACCTGCAGAAGGCTACAACCTTCTCTTTCTTCCAGGGACCACGTTTCATAAATTTTCAGACTGAATCCACAAATATCATCAAGAATTTCTGCATCAACCAATCACCTTTTCACCAATCAAGACTGAATCAAAATAAACACTTCTCTGACAACTGTACCCAGATCATAGTAACTTTAATCACACCCCAAATTCTGAACCCATATCACTACAATAATCAACAGAAGTAGCTAGAACATAAATTAAGAGATGTACGCTACTTCAATATTCATAAACCTGCATGCATACGCTTTTGTGTTAAGATCAACTTGCGTATATGCTCTTTTGACTTACAGAAACTGCGTGTATACGCTTCTATGCGAAGATCAACCTGCGTATATGCTCTTTTGACTTACATAAACTGCGTGTATACGCTTCTGTGCTAAGATAAACCTGCGTATACACCCTTTTGACTTACAGAAACTGCGTGTATACGTGCCTTCGTTTCACTGAACCTGCGTACAGATCTATAAAGATAATTTACCCCTTCAAATGTTCAGATATTAGTTTACCCAAATTACCAGATTTATAGATCAAGAAAGCACCACACATAACATATCAAAATCATACAAAGATATTATCATTCAAGCCTGAAGATTTTGGCCCATCAAAAGAACTTATCCTTCTCCTTGTGCTCAGGTTCCTTCTTCCTTCAGATTCAGATATGCACCATAACCCAATCACAGTATTCCAGATCTAGCACTTTACCAGATATTCAATAATTCGGATGATTCCTTGCCAAATGATCTCCTTCCTCTTTTATAGCCTTAGGCCTTTCATAATACCACGGTCCAAAAACCATAACAATTCAATACCATGGACCCAATACTTGGGATCAACACTTATGACGAGATACCATGGCCCAAAACCATAGGTTCAAATACCAAGGACTAAATACCACGGACCAAAAATAAGTTCTCCCACATGTACATGCTTTTCCTTGCATGAAAATGCGTGTATACGCATACGCGCCTTGGGAACGTCCAACCCGCGTGTATATGCGGCTTCGTCAAAGTGAACCTGCTTATATGTATTTTTCTTCTTTCTGAGTGCCTGAACTGTGATCTGTCACTAGAGTGAGTTGCCATCAAGGACAACACCAGTGCCAAACCTCTGCCATAATGGCAACAATCTCCCCCTTTGGACTTGATGGCAACCCCAAGATCCTCAAAGTCATTCTCCCCATTTGTCATCAAGGGCAAAGGGTTGTAGGCAAGATCTGCAAAAAGATGTTCTTCAAGAAGAACCATGACTTATACATCATAAAAGACCTTCCTATCACTAACAGACTCTATACATACATCCATCACCCAACCAAGTGGGGATACACCAGAAATTTACATAAGACAACCAAGTCCATTACATCATTCATCCCAGGCATAGTGGGGAAACCAAAATAGGTCATTACATGACCCTGACAATAAATGATATACATGACATAGAGACGAAATAGCAAGACTTATGAAAGTCACTAATAACTGATATCAACAGCATATGTCAATCACTCTACAGATCAGCAACCATGTTCTCTTTCTGTTCTTCCTCTGCATGTGTTTCAGCTGAAACCAACAACAGTTGAGAACTTGAACCAAAAGCTTATAAGGTAATGCCAACAATGCATCATTAGAAGATTATCTGCTCCCCCTGAACCTGTGCCAGATGGTCTCTGTCAGACCCATATCAGACTATCTTCAACCAGAGTTTGTCCCTACTGATATCCTTCAAACCTCCATATACGCGATTGTATCTGCATAAATCTGCATGTGTACGTGGATCCTCCTCATCCAACTCGCGTACAACAACTTTTCTCTGAAACATACAAGTTTCAACAGCAGGATGAAGCATCAAATACTCCCAGCTTCTGTCTGAGGTCTTCAAATGTTTCCCTGGGCAGTGGTTTGGTGAGTATATCAACAACTTGTTCCTTAGAGGGAACATACTCCAACTTGACTTTTTGTTCCAGCACTTGTTCTTGAAGAAAATGATATTTGATAGGTATGTGCTTGGTTTTTGAATGCATGAATGGATTCTTTGAAATGTTGATTGCACTTGTATTATCACATAAGATGGAGATAGGTGGAGTACAAGTGATTTGATAATCCTGCAAGGTTTGCATCATCCAAAGGAGTTGGGTGCAACAGGATGCAGCAGCCACACATTCTACTTCAGCTGTAGATACTGCAATAGAACTTTGTTTCTTGTTGAACCAAGATACTAATATAGAACCCATAAAGAATACACCGCCATTAGTGCTTTTTTCTGTCATCCATGCTTCCAGCCCAATCTGCATCTGTATAAGCATGAAGAGTAAGATCCGCATCTCTAGGATACCATAGGCCATTGTTTTGAGTTCCTTGAAGATACTTGAAAATTCTCTTTACTACCTGAAGATGAGTTTCCTTAGGATTTGCCTAAAATCTTCCAACCATTCCAACTGCATGCATGATGTCTGGTCGGGTACTTGTTAAATAGAGCAGACTTCCAATCATGGATCTATAGGTTGGTTGATGCATTGTTGTTGATTCATCATTTGCACTGAGGCTGCATCCTATGACCATATAAGTACATACTGGTTTCGAATCTTCCATGCCATACTTCTTCAAGATCTGCTTGAGGTACTTGGTTTGAGATAAAAAGATACCGCCTTTATTTTGTTGGATTTGTAAACCAAGAAAATATGTCAGTTCTCCAAGCAAAGACATTTCGAATTCATTATGCATTACCAAGGCAAAGTTTTGACTCATAGCTTCTTCATTGCTGCTAAAGATGATATCATCTACATACACAACAAGTATTAGCAATTTTTTATTTTCAATTTTTATATAAAGATTTCTATCTACTGATCCTTTTGAAAAGCCTTGTTGATGAAGGTATTTGTCCATACGACAGTACCAAGCCCTTGGAGCCTGTTTGAGACCATAGAGAGCCTTCTTTAGTTTGCATACAAGATTTGGACCATAGAGAGCCTTCTTTAGTTTGCATACAAGATTTGGATCATTACCAAGGATGAATCCATCTGGCTGCTCAATGTACACTTCTTCTTCTAAGTCTCCATTCAGAAAGGCTTGATTTCACGTTCCATTTGAAATACTTTGAACTTCTGAAAGCTAGAGAGAGCAAGGAACATTCTGATGGCCTCAAGTCTAGCAATGGGAGCAAAAGTTTCTTCAAAGTCTATTCCTTCTTGTTGTGCATACCCTTTACAAAAAAGTCTAGCCTTGTTTCTAATCACGTCCCCATTTTCATTCAACATTTTTTTGAAGATCCATTTTGTCCCTATGACATTCTTATCTTTTGGTCTAGGAACCAACTCCCAAATGTTATTCTTTTCGATCTAATCAAGTTCTTCATCCATAGCTTTGACCCAGCATTCATATTTACATGCCTCTCTTACATTTTGTGGTTCAGTGGAGGAGAGTAAAGCCAAATAGCTTGAAGCTTTTGCAATTGTTCTTCTTGTTTGTATACCTGCCTCTTTCTGCCCCAAAATATGAGTTTCTGGATGATTCTTTTGAACGTATCTGGATGGAGTCTTCTCTTCTATCCTTGTCTGTTCCTCTAGTGCCTCTTGAGCTTCTTCTTCATCATAAGTCTGGTTTGATGTTGAAGGATAGTCCTCATCATCTTCGAAATCTTTAGATCTTACCTGCCTAGGAGTGTTTTCTTCTTCATCAACCACTACATCAATGCTTTCAACAATTTTTCCAAGCCTTTTATTATAACACGTGTAAGCTTTGTTGTGGAGAGAGTAACCAAGGAGAATGCC
>APFE030517950.1:168537-222183 GCA_000404065.3 Pinus taeda | reverse complement strand
CCTGCGGCGCCCCCTGCGGCGTCTCCTGCGGCGTCTTCCTGTGGCGCCTCCTGCGGCGTCTTCTTGTGGCGCCTCCTGGTATCAGAGCTTTTGAAACAATAACCCAATATTTCAGATCTTAAGATATTCAACCCAAAAGCATACATAAGCCAAATGATCTCCTTTGCTTTATATAGGCAAGCTCTTCCTCAAATCATGGATCATGGGGCTCAATAATAATAATAAAATAAAACAATACCATGGGCCAAAACCATAACAAACCAATACCATCAACTCAATACTAGGGATCAACACGACTGTCGAGATGCCATGGTCCAAAAACCATAGGTTCAAATTCCAAGGACTAACTACCATGGACCAAAGGTAAGTTTTCCCACATGAAATAAACTTTTCTCCATAGGTTCAAATTCCAAGGACTAACTACCATGGACCAAAGGTAAGTTTTCCCACATGAAATAAACTTTTTTTTTTAATTCTCATCATATTGAGAGCCATGCCATGGGTGTTGCCATCAAGTACAACATCTGTAACATACAACTATACCAGAAACATAATGCCAACATTGATCCCAGTAGCACTATACCTCCCATCATCACCCATCTCGATATGCATCTAGAGATCCTTCTCCTCCAAGTTACTGAAGTGATATTTGTTACCAATCATGTAGAAAGAAGCTCCAATGTCCAGTTACCATACACTACCCATCATTGATGATACCATATAAGTGATGAGGTAAAGTCTAGTTCAAATTTTGAGGCAAAAGCCTCACCTAACGCTCCTCTTGAGGGCTTCTTACTGACCTTCTTGAGCGGACACTTTGTGGAAAAATGTCCCAGCTCGTGATAGTGAAAGCACTTGACTTTCGACATGTCCTTCTTCTTGCCGCCCTGACAAGAATTTGATTTGGAATGGGATGAATTCCCTTAACCTTCATTGCCTTACCCACTAAGGAACAATTCTCCTCATCATCATGCTTTGATGAGGATCTGTCTCTGGTGTTCCGCTCAATCTCTTCCTGTATCAAATCGGACCACAACTTCTCCTACTATGGTATCTTCTCCCTCCCATTAACTAAGTCCTAGTAACTGTGCTAGCTCTTGGGAAGGCCTATAAGTGTTAGGCTCATCATATCGTCTTTGACAACAGTGATCTCGACACTTCCAATCTCATCCCGACAATGGGTGAACTTGGTCAAGTACTTCGGAATTGAGTCACCCTTCTCCATATTGACCTTTCTAAGTTTCTCCTTCAATGCCAACTTCCTATGGTCACTCTTATTTTGAAGTAGGTTTGTCAATTTCTTCCACATTGCATATGGAGTGTCCTTACCATGGAGATTCGAGATAATGTGATCTCGAAATCCTTCCAGGATAATCCTTCTCACTTTTCCCACACACCTTCTCCATTCAGCTAGATCTTTAGCATCATATGCTGGAGGCTTAGGAATGTCATGATCTATGAATTCCTTGAGGCCATTGTCTTCCAGTACTGCCTCCATCCTATCCTTTCAAGCTATGTAATTCGAGTTGCCCTCCAGAGCATACTCAAGCCTCAAACCTTAGAAATCCATATTTCTGATTCTAAAGTATGAACTGCAAATTCGATTTCACCTACACAAAAAACTCGAATTCTCCTCTTCTATACTTTCTTTAGATTTGATACCATATAGATTTTTACTTGTAGGTTCAACAAATTATGAGATATTCTAAAACATAAGACAAGAATCTATTCTACTTTTTAGTGAAAACCAAAATTGATTGATGAAAACAATAAGCAGAAAAGGAAGAATATCAATCACACATAACACAATATTTCTCTAGGGAAAGCAATTTCTAAAAACCCTGACTATATATATTGCATTAACCAAAAGATCTGAGATGAAAATACAACGTTTGTTCACCCGAACAATTCCTGCACTAGTAAAATCTATCTCTCTACCTCACAAGACAACTCAAGCCAACACTTAACCAAATTTGTTGTTTTCCAATCTCCTAGTTCCTTACATAATTCCAGAAGATCTGAGATGAAAATACAACGTTTGTTCACCCGAACAATTCTTGCACTAGTAAAATCTATCTCTCTACCTCACAAGACAACTCAAGCCAACACTTAACCAAATTTGTTGTTTTCCAATCTCCTAGTTCCTTACACAATTCTTGAGAGAATTAGCTCATATTTAATTTGGAAATCTACTCTCCATAACTATGCAATCCATCCATAGGCCCTCAACTTATTGCATGCACTATTTGTACAACTTAGAAAATTATACAAATTATAGTACATTGTCCCTAAACTCTAATCTCAATTGGGGCTTCCTCTAAACTGACATGCATGAGTTATTTATGAGTGAATCTTCAATTAACTAGTGTGGCACTCAGGATGCACTCGTGCACTACCCACTACTAGACCTCTTACTAGTTCCTCCAATAGTTAGAACTAGTTTAACTGACTATAACTCAATTAGTCTGAGTTATATAGTTACAACTCAAAAGTACTCAACCTGGGCCCCTAAAATTTAGGGATCACTCTACATGACTAGATAGACTTCCAACTCAAATTTCCTAAGTCAACTAAGTCAATTTAACTTAGTTAACTATTAAAAGTTACAATGAGAATAGAATTTCAATTTAATTCACAATTTAATTCAAGGACAAATTATATTGGAATTTCTTGTTGCTATTTTTAACACCTCCAAGCACGAATCTCTCAAGACACAGAATCCCCTCTAGGATGTTGCATTCTCCAACAAGTTGGTAGTCCAACTATTTTCTTCCATGGCGGTATCCAAGTTCCTCATGGAAAGTTCTCCTTCTCTAACTACGTGCCACACATCCTATCATGTGGCCATTGCTACTCTTAGGTGTGTCAATGAGATCACTAAGCTCGAATTCTCCTCATACATGTTTGGATTCACAACAAATATCATGATATACATAAAAGAACAAGTTAGGAAAGAATAGAAATATATATAATAAGAGTAAAAGATAATAAATAATAAAAATCAAGAAAATAACTTAATAGTCATAACTTTCATAAAAGTCACCAAGGATTCCCTTTAGGATTATTTATGTGGCTCGGACTTTCATATTGTAATAGTAGTAGTTTCATTCATGAGACAGAGAAAATAATATGACAACTAGATATCATACATGCCCTCATTAGGTGAAGACAAAAGAGTTATGAAGTTTATTAAGTTTTTTACAAGGTTATGATGCCCCAGTGATCCTTTACCCAGCATAGTTGGACAATCCTCATTGATACCTTTCCAACAATATATCCACTGTAAAAAATTTCTCTCGAATGAGAAGTTATGACCATTTGAAAATAAACACTTTTAAAGGACCAAAAACTAAACCCCCCAACATTAATATGTTAAACAATGCACAACTCTTGAGTGGATAAATGGCTAATTAAATAAATCCACTGTGGATGGTGACCAAACATGCATAAATTTTAACATGATTAAAGAGTGTGCACCTTCCTCAGGTCAAACAATATGTTTAAATGCCAACATGTGCATTGGTTAATAGGAGCATTCCCACCACACAAGCTAATCCTGGTATGATATGTGGCAGCATTTGATTGGATGATTCAACGATGATGTGCCCCCCTCTGCAAAATCACCCATGACATAGCAACACAAATGACACATGGCAATGTTTGATTATATGATGTAGCCTCTTTGTGCAGAAACCCATGATGTAGAAACAAGGACGACATGTCGTGTTCTAGGTCGATGAGGTGATGTTAGCAAGATGATGTGGCACCTTCAAGGACTAACATGTGGCATGATGACATAATTGTTGATGCCATCATTCAAATGGCCATGTACCCCTAAGTCATGGTCACATGGAAAGGTCATATGAGGTTGAGTGAAAATATTAAGGTCATATGGTCATGGTTCTATCCTCCGAGGGCTAAGCCCCAAGTTATATGCAAGTCAAGGTTTTGAACGAAAATTATGGAAGTTATGGTCAACCCTGAGGTTGGTTGAGACCACACCCATGCATATATATACATTGTCACAACTCCATCCAAACATGAATCAACTGAAACGAAATATGAAAACCTAAATGTGGCTTGTAGAGAGCTCGGTGTGGTAGCACAGTTGATTCCATTGTGTGTTGGTTAATGGTTCAAGTCCTTGGGCAAGCATTCTACGTATGTGTGTCAGGCATTTCCTGTGAAGAGTTGACACAATTTTTGTGTTTGTTTGGGCTCCAAGCTTAGTATATTTGACAACACGTCACCAACATATCATGACTTTATGATCAAGTCAGTTGGTTATGTGATATAGTTTGTACAATGTAGGTTGTGGGTTCAAATTTAGGTAGCCTCAGTCGAAATTTTTTGTATAAGGGTTATTGGCACACCTATTTTTTTCATTTTATCAAACATTTAAACATTTTGGCACCCATAAACTATTGTTTTGTAGAATGATCCTAGAATAATCCATTTTGTAAAAGGATTCATTTTTGTATGGTTTTTTATATAGTTTCAAATGGTTTATGGAGGTTTTTGGAGTCATTTTAGGTCCAAATTGGATTATGGAAGAAGCATGATGATCAAGGTTTAGTGGTAAATAGTTGATCTAGACTTATATAAGAACGCAACAAAATTCAGATACAAACATGAACACCAAGATGCAGCAGAAATAAAACTTCATTTCATTAATATGAAAGAACTGAAATATTCTTATATACAAAATGCAAATAAACTAGCTCCGGCAATCGTAGCTTATCTCTGAGAAAAGACGTGGTAGCTACATGCCTTTAAACTATGTTACAATGAGGCTCAGTGGCATTTTTATCATTGAGAAACAATGAGAAACCCTAAACATCTAAAAACCTAGCCCTAGGAGATGAAGCGCCAAAAGCTAGTGTGCCTCGTTGGAACGTCAACTTCTCGGGGTCGTAAATTTGGCATACAATCTTCGTTTGCCTATCATAATACCTCGTTTCTAAGATATCGAAGAGGAGGCAAAAAAAAAATTAGTGAATTGGTTGGACACTTTTTCGATCTCTCTATACCTAAAAACATATTTTAATCCCTCAAAACAGCTCCGAAAGTTTAGGACCCAAAAAAACTGCCAAAAATAGTAAGTTGTGCTACAATTAAGGAAACTGAAAAGAAACAATGGTGGGGTCCAAGTGGAATAGGTGGGTGGCCACCAATATCTAATTGAATCATTCCTCCCCACTTAGGAAGAAATGGTCCACATTGCATTGAGTACCTTCATGAGATGGGAAAACTTATGTTGAACTTGGTCATTGGTGAGCCATTTCCCTTGGTGCAGGTGTTGGCCAACTTTAACAACCCAATACAATTAGATCTTCAGTTGGCTAGTTTTCTTAATCTGTATGTCCATGATCTGATCAGTTGTGACCTATTCCATGCAGTCTAGGTTTAGCTCTGTCGGTGTGAGTTGTTCTGCAATGTTAGATGTGTCCAGTAATGGTGGAAATTATGGCCAAAAGCGGTCCACATTGAACACTTGGTGCAGGCCAAGGAATGGAGCAATGTTGAGCTCAAAAAAATTGTCTCCCGTAGCCTTAGTTATGGTGTAAGGCCCAAATCGAAGCGGGAAAAGATTACGATGGGCCCCAGTGAGATGCTCCATCTGAAAATGTGCCCAAAATTTGTTATTTTTGTACCCCTATTGTCCACATATTGTTATTATTGTGCCCCATAGAAGCCCATTATTGTTATTGTTTTGCCCTTATATCATTTTTGCTATGTCGGCTTTGATTATATTGTGACCCCTTATACTCTTATATATAGAAAGGAGGTTTTGTCATTTGTATCATCCAAGAATTATTCATTTGTGTAATGTAAAGGAGGTTTCCCCCTCGAAGAGGCTGATTTTGAAGTTGTTGGTCTATCTTTTCATCTATTTTGTGAGTTGGTTACATAACATTTGGTATCAGAGCTTTGGATTCTAGGGTTTCGCTGCTCCAAATAGGGCATCCTGGAATTTTCAATAAAACTTTTTTTCTATGACATTTCAGAAGAGGAAATTAAAACTCATTTGAGCCAAAATTTCGATGAACCTCGGGTCCAAATTTTAGATCTTTTCTCTCTATATTTTCAGAGATAGGATCCAAGGAAGTTAGGGTTTTTGGAGGCTCCCAAATTATATCTCAAACATGTGACCTGTGGAAAATCGTCATAACTTTCTCTCTGAGAATCAGATTGAAATTTTGTAGAAAGTTACCAAAAGAGGATGGTCAGTAGTTTGTTTTGGATCAGTTTCAGGTCCTAAGATAGAAATAGTGACACGTGGCACTTAGTACAAGTTAGCTCTACTGAACCAGTCTATAATCATGTCATCATGGGAGATTTGGCATAACTCTTCCTTGGAGAATCCAATCTTGATCAGACTTGTGGGGTTGGAAAGAGGACTAAGAGGGCTACCAGAGGACACAATTTCAGACCTTAGAGATCCAAAATTACAAAGATACAAAAAATTCAATATCGAGCTCCTACGAAGTGAAAAAAGTCTGTGTAGTTTTTTTTTAATTTTGCATAAGTTTGGTTTAAAAAATTAGTTTGAAGGAATTCAAAGGGAATAGTGAAGAATTATTATCAGTAATTGACACCCCAAAGAAAGAAAATGGAAACACCTAGTAAGCAACCTGAAATCTCTAGCATGACTCATGAAGAAGAGGAAAAAATGCAACATGTTATATCAAAATTACGAGACCAGTTGCAACAAAATTCACTCTCACAAAAAGTAACAAAAGCTAAGATGGATAGTTTAAAGAAAGGCGTGGAATCTAAGATGAATGGCATGGAAGCTAAGATGGATGATATAGAAGAAAAACTTAAAGGCAACATGGAAGATTTGAAGACAAGTTTTACAAATTTGCTACAAGAAATTTGTACTAATGATGAAAGGGTAGTAAAGGAAGATCATGAGGAGAATAAAAGAAATGTTAACCATGATTTCATAGACTCTAATGATGGATTGAAGACCCACCATGTTCCAAAGATCGATATGAGGAAGTTTTATTGCAAGGGTCCCATAACATGGATACTACAGATGGAGCAATATATCGATCTCCATAATGTGAAAAACACACAAAAGGTACGCATTGTAACTTTATATTTGGAACCAAATTAGTTTGTATGGTATTGATGACTTTTCTCTCGTAAACAAATTGTCACTTGGGCAATTTTTACGGAAGAAATGATAGCACATTATGAGGATACAAAAAGAAACACTTTTTTTAGCCAATTGATAAAACTCAAATAAAAGGGTTCAATGATGGAGCACATTGAGGACTTCCAAAATTGAATATAAGGGTAAAAGATATTCCAGAGGAGCATAGGATTGATGTGTTCATAGGGACTTTAAAGGATAACATCCAACATGAGGTTTGCCTTTGGGAACCTGATTCATTGGAGAAGACATTTAGGTTGGCAAGAAATAAGAATAGTGTGAGGTCGAGACTCATACACAATATGGCGCTTCCACAAGTATGGTTTGCCTAATAAAAGATCACAAACTTCAAGAGGAGAAACATCACAGAATACCTCATCTATGAAGGGCTTGATGATGTAGGGAAGGCGACACTGCTAGCTGACGTAGAGATCTCATCCTTGGTGAAGCCACCTAATGATGTATGATTATAGGTGTGGTATGGTTGGTAGGCCCAATTGCTTCATGACCTCTGTTGAAATGAGGTTCTTTTGGCTTCCACTATCAATAATGAATTGCAACGGAGAACCCTTCACCCACATCTATGAGTGGAAGAGTCGCTCCCCCTCCTTTGGATCTTTGGACTCAATATTCTGGAGCTTGGTGGTGGCAACAGTGGTACTAGGATCTGCATCAATAATATGCTTCCCCTTGTCATTCCCCTTGTCGGATTTGACTCAGAGTCAGAACATGCATCTAATTCATAAGCTTTCATGTCAACCATCAATGACTGCTTGGCTCAACACTCACTTATGTTGTGAGTGGGGCTCTTATGAAACTCACACCATTTCCCTAAGTCTTTCTTTGTCTTCATGGTGTTGTTTTTTTCTTGGGGCTCTGACGAGTTGTCCTGTGTTACGCCGCCTTGGATTTGTTCTTTGTTCTGCAGTTTAGGGGTGTCTTTCCCTTACTTTAGATTCACATATCCAAAGTTTCGCTTCTTCTATTTAAATTTCTACTCGATCTTGACAACGTAAAGATAGGCGGCTCCAAGAAAGGATATGTACAGAAACTCCATCTTGTTCTTGATGTACTTGTGTATACAACCACGGTACTTGAGTACAAAATGTCGCTCAGAATCCTTGATACCCAACTTTGTGTGAAGGGTATAAAAAATATTTGTGAACTCTGAAACTTCTTGGTCCCTTCCCTACCACATCATGGTCCACTTTCTGTATTTATCTCCACATCTCCCAGCAGGGTAATATTATTCCTTAATGGCATATTGGAAATAAATCCAAGTGGGTGTGGCTGAAAGTAGTGATGATTCCCTCTCATCCTTGTGTTCACAGTAGGTTTCCCACCAGTCCTTGACATGGGGGGTAACTTTGAGGAGTGAAAAAGTAATCTTTTCCTGATTGGAAAAGTCATGAATCGAAAAATATCCTTCCAAAAAATTTGACCATCTATCTATGGCTTTGGCATATATTTGGCCATCAAATATGGGAATGTCAAAGTTGACTTGTATCTTAAAGGGAGTGGTGCCTCCAGAGTGACTATTGGATGAAGTTGCGTCAGTTGTGGGTAGTTGCCAAAGGATCTGGGAAAAGTTATCCAACATTGCGTTCCTTTGTCATTCAGAGGCTTCCTCAAGCAATATTTTGGAAGGAACTCCATCTCCCTCACCTTTCTTTTCTTTTGCCATGGGAAGCCGTCGAGGATTGTGAGACTGGTCTTGCAAAGGTTCAACAAGTTTGAGCCCTAATTCCTTATACCCTGACCTCGTTGGGGACATGCAAAGAAAAACAAAGAAGGAGAAGACCACTCTAATACCACTGATCCAAACTTATGTAAGAACACAACAGAATACATATACAAACATAAACACCAAGATGCATCAAAAATAAAACTTCATTTCATTAATATCAAATAATTGAAATATGCTTACATACAAAATGGCAACAAACTAGCTCGAGCAATGGTAGGTTATCTCTGAGAAGAGATGTGGCGGCTACATACCTCTGAACTATGTTACAATGAGGTTTGGTGGCTTTTTTTATCATTGAGAAACAATGAGAAATCCTAAAGATCCAAAAACCTAACCCTAGGAGATGAAGTGCCAAAAGCTTGTGGGTCGTGTTGGGGTAAGTTGGAACGTCAACCTCCCGAGGTCGTAACTTTGGCATACGACCTCCATTTGGCTACCATAATACCTCTTTTTGAAGATCTGGAAGAGGAGATTGAACAAATAAAAGAAGATTAGTTAGACACTTTTTCGATCTCTCTGTTTTCCATTAAAAATAAAATAAAATAAATAAATAATAATAAAAATAAAATAAAATAAATAAATAACATTAAATAAAATATAAATATACATAATAATAAATAATATAAAAAATAAATAAAATAAATAAATAAATAAAATAATTAATTAATTAATTAATTAATAAAAAATTAAATAATAATAATAATATAATAATATATAATAAATAATATATAATATAATTAAATAATAAATAAATAAATAAAAATTAGTCCCTGAAAACGACTCTGGAAGTTTAGGACCTGGAAAACTGCCAAAAATAGTAAGTTGTGCTACAATTAAGGAAACTAAAAAAAAACAACACTGGGGATCCAAGTGGAATAGGTGGGTGGCCACCAATATCCACCTGGATCAATAGTCCTAGAGGCAGGAAGAGTCTTGATGATCTATTTTTGACATTCAAAATTTATCTTATGTGTTTTGAGAGCTTATGAGCAGGTTGTCGTTGATGTTGGTTTTATGACAAGAATGGGTTCAGAGAAGGGTTTTATGTGACTAGATTGATAAGAAGGTTGAAACGAAGTATAGATAGGGTATGACAGGTTGTTGACAGCGATATGACAACAATAGTTTGTTCATTTTAAATATTTGTATTGATTAAAATGCAAGTGGGTCTAGTTTGAAATATTTTGAAAAGAGGTCCATAAAAAGTTGAAGAAGGAGGTGGGTGCTTCCACTAAGGTTGATGCCTCAATCAGTCAAAGCCTAGAGCAAGTTAAAGCTTGCTCATCTCTGAGTTTAGTGCCTCTAACGGGTTGTAGCCTATAGTGAGTAGTTTTTTGCATATTTTTGAGGTTGGTACCTCAATAATGTTGTAGCCTACCACAAGTAGTTGCTTGCATATATTTGGGGTGGGTGCCTCCAGTAGGTTGATGCCCACAAATCTATGTAATGAATTGAAGAAGAAGAAATTTTGTTTTTCTCCCATATGGGTTTCCACATAAATGCTTGTGTCCCCTTGGGTTGATGTGATTGATTCTTGATGTATTATTGATATGATAATGGCTTCTCAATCTGTTGTTCTATTTATTGATATGGTGCAAATATTTATGATGCATTTCTACATAATTATTTATTGATAACAAGTTACGGAATGATAAAATTGTTTCCAAACTTATTCAATTCCTCTTAGTGTGATCTTTGGTCCGACACACACACACATATAAGTTCTTAGATTATTAAGCAAATCAAAATAGTGAGTTTGATTGACTTCATCGGTATTTTAGCTAACTGAGTTGTATAGGATTGTACAAATTCCAATCATTGTATAGTCAACACCCTCAACCACACATGCAACTGTACACCCATTTGTCATATAGTTGCTACACTAAGCTGCAATACAAGTCATCACTATGTAGTGGTACATAATTTGCTATCATAATCGTACTTTAGTCATTGCTTGTCTCCACATGTCATGGTTTAGTCATCTCCCATCCATATGGCTTTCAATTGCATAAATGTTCCATACGACAACAATTTAATTTCCATACAATTTGTGGTTGTTAGGGAATTTCATACAACCAAACAATAGAAATTAAACCAGGTTGTAAAATTCCATATGAGTCCACACAATCCTACATACTACATATAGCTTTGTACAATTTCATACCAAAACAATCATAATTATTTAATCCATATAGTAGCAACTTAATTCACTAAAATTTTAAGCACGATATTACTCCAATAACCGAGAAAATGGTTGATATAAATTCTAGATTGGAGAAATTAGAAGAACAATAAAAGATAAGACCATAAGGAATGAAGAACCTAGGAATGAATTTTGGTAGAAACACAACCAACTAGAGAAGAAAATTATACATAAATGAATTTTGGTAGAAACATGACTAACTAGAGAAAAAAATTACGCATAATCATAATGAGATGAAGCAAGAGAAAACAAAACTCAAAGGGAAAGCTAATTGGAACCATGACAAACTAATGGAACTCGTATTAAGGATTTCAACTAGTGTTGATTATCTATGTACAACCAACCCACAACCAACTTCCTAAAATATTTTCAATCTACAACCAATTTCTCCAAATATGACTAACCCACAAGAAAACATGCAATGGGTTAATGTTCACCAACCATTTACCACTCAATATGAATCAACCAAATTTTTCATACGTGACGAGGGAAAATTACAACTATCAAAGTTTGAAACAAATGAAAAGTAAGATGCGACATGGTTTAACAAGGCAGATATATATTTCAAAACCTATTATTGATAACAACGAAAAATCAAGAACACCTCCATGTAACTTGAGGGTGATGCATGAAATTGTTATATATGATGGAAGAAGTCATCCTATTCAAATAGTTAGGATATATTTAAGAATGATTTCTTTAAAATATTTCAGCTTATCACAAAGAAATACTTTTTCAGATTTCACCAAACTACAAGAAGGGAAATCTTGACGAATTTACATTAGAGAAATTTTAAGGTAAAAAATGTGCCTCAAAACAAAAATCAACTTTATAAGAACTAATAGGATTCAATATGATGATGTCAACCATGGGGGATGATTCACCATTTTTGAAGTAAAAAGGTAAACAAATAAAAATAAAAAGTTAAAGAAACTAGTTTTCAACTTATCTCCTTAAGATTTTATTCAAATTTCTAGCGAGAGCACTCGTTGGATGCAAAATTTTATTTTGCATCCAAGGAGTATCCATGTTGCATACTTTCAATGGACCATACTACATAACAAATGTGAAATACATGAAAAAACATGATTGCATTTTTTTTCATGTATTTCACATTTTTCATTTAGTAGTATCCATCAGAAGTATGCAACATGTGTACTCCTTAGATGAAAAATTAAATTATGCATCCAACGAGTTCTCCTGCTCAAAATTTGAGTGAAATCATAAGAAGATAAGTTGAAAAAATAATTTTTTTCTTTTTTTTCTCTTCAAAACGTGATGAGGTAATCTAATCTTATTTTATTATTTCCACTATTATTTTATAATATTCCTTAGGAGGCCTATTTTAGACCTTAAAATTTCTCTAATGCACGTGATTGTGAAGCACTAGCTACACATGTCCCTAACATATCAACAAAACAATTATTTTGATCGTATGTGACAAGAATAAAGCCACACATCCGAAACAAATTACTATAACCATGGAAAAGGTTAGACATGTGGCAAAATTTGTAGAAAATCATTTTGAAAGACCATCATTACAAATATTTGACAAATCTTATTCATCGTAGAAAGAGGACCAACATATATGTTGTGCATACAATTCGTCACCTAGACATAAATGAAACAGTAAAAAATCATATAGATTTGAAGCTGAATAAAAAAGTTACACACCTTCAATAGTGACTTGTTGGCTGTGTGGGGCCTGACCCAGGTTCAGCGTTAGTTAGCCAAACAAATCCCTACACTACTGTCCTTTTCGGCATCAGCCCGCGGAGCGTGGACCGAAGTCTCACTCGAAGCAGTATGGGGGGACACTGGAACCAAGTTTCTGCAACCTGAGATGATCGTGATGTCGATTTATTCCTTTTGTGCCTGCTTTCACGTAGGTCCCCAAGTTCTAGGGATTTGTCTGTCTAACCCTTTATTCCGTCCTTCGGTACCTCTGTGAAGGCGTACAATTGACCTTCGCGCAGCCCTAACCTGCGGTTCAGGTACTTTCGCGCTGCTAAGGCAGCGTATTATGCAGATTCCCAAATTATCTTAAGTGTATTACTTATCTTATTAAACAATCACAGTTAGTGTTGCATAAACAGATATCCTTACTTGCGTTCAATTATCCAATGTAATTACATACATTTGCACATCACATTAGCATTGTAAATGAAATTCATACACAATATGACAAGATGCATTAACAGGAAACAAATACATAGAATTTGTAGAATACTTTTGTTTATTGATATCTTCATATTATTACAGAGTCTATCTACCCTGCACATGCAGCTGCAGGGTTCCACACACTCAGCTGCAAACTTCCACCTTAGGCCTCTGCGCACTCAGTTGTAGATCTTCTACCTGTGCTACAACCCGAAACTTAGACTTCTCTAAAAACTTCCTCCTTATCACTCAAGACTTCTTACTTCATTTTTAAACTACTTAGAGCTTACTTACTTAGCTTTTTTTATAAAATCCCATGGTTCATGGATCATGGGTAGATATTTACAGTTGACTTTATACTTTACAAATTAAGGGTGGACAACCCTTTATGACTCATGACACCTTCGCTCTCCGCGACCACAAAATGTGGAGACTTTACAACTTTATTGCAAAACTTGACCCAAAACATGGACTTTAGCCCCAGAACTGTCCTTGGGGGATCCCGTCCCCAACAGGCCCCCAACACAAAAATCACGACTCACCCTCGAGTCAATCTGTAGCCGTGGAGATCTTAGCACAAAGACCTTCCAGCTCGACCTGTATGACTGCAACCTCAGCAATGCATTGTGCAGTCGCCTACCTTGCATCTTCAATCATCAGCTCAGTCACAGATCCTGAATTATCGACCTGAATATTTTGTTGAGTTGCTTGCAGAGTCGCAAGATTTCCTTCAATAGAGTCCGTAATTGCATAAGCCTCATCCAGTCAAGGCTTCAATCACATGTTCAACACTGCTTCTTTGTGTTGTGTTGCATCCACCTTTGCTTTTAGTTGCTTGGCCTCTTGCACCTTTTCCAGTCTCTTTTTTAGCGCGGTTGTTCGTGTTGTGTCTTTGACCTCATCATAGTTGCTGAAGCTCACACGCTTATGTCTCCAGCCTCTATACATTAGGGTCCTCTTGCAAGCTCATCAGGACCTCAAACGACTATTCAAAGAGGTGTGTGCAGTCCGCTATTGCACTGTCAATTGTCGTTATAGCCTCTGTCAGCTGCAAACTTCCACCTTAGGCCTCTATGCACTCAGTTGTAGAGCCTCTACCTATGCTATGACCTGAAACTTAGACTTCTCTAAAGACTTCCTCCTTATCACTCAAGACTTCTTACTTCATTTTTAAACTACTGAGAGCTTACTTACGTAGCTCTTTTTATACAATCCCATGGTTCATGGATCATGGGTAGATCTTTACAGCTGACTTTATACTTTAAAAATTAAGGGCAAACAACCCTTTATGACTCATGACACCTTCGCCCTCCGCGACCACAAAATACGGAGACTTTACAACTTTATTACAAAACTTGACCCAAAACATGGACTTTTAGCCCCAAAACTGTCCTTGGGGGATCCCGTTCCCAACAGGCCCCCAACACAAACATTGTGACTCGCCCACGAGTCACTCTATAGGCGTGGAGATCTTAGCGTGAAGACCTCCCAGCTTGACATGTATGACCGCAACCTCAGCAATGCATTGTGCAACCGCCTGCTTCACGTCTTCAACCATCTCCTCAGTCATAGATCCTGAAATGTCGGCCTGAAGCTTTTGTTGAGTTGCTTACAAAGTCACAAGCTTTCCTTCAATAGAGATCATAACCGCATAAGCCTCATCCAATCAGGGCTTAAGTCACGCATTCAGCACTGCTTCCTTGTGTTATGTTGCATCCACCTTTGCCTCTTGCATCTTTTCCAGTCTCTCTGTTAATGTGATGGTTCGCGTTGTGCCTTTGACTTCATCATAGTTGTTGCAGCTCACACGCTTATGTCTCCAGCCTCTATAAATTAGGGTCCTCCTCCAAGCTCGTGAGGACCTCAAACGATTGTTCAAAGAGGTGTGTACAGTCCGCTATTGCACTGTCAACTGCCGCTATAGCCTCCATGACAACAGTTGCACGCTGCTCCTTTACTTCTGGCAGAGTTGAAGGCTGGGCCTTCTACTATAATTTGGTGATCTGCAGGTTCAACTCCAACTGAACCCTTTCCATTTCTGTATGAACGTCACGCACCCCTGTAGCCAGCTTGCGGACGTGCACCTCAACTGGTTCTTTCTCAGGAATAGCCAACTCTGGGACCAATGCTTGTTTTGGTCCATCGCCTCGGTCATGGCAGCGATGGCAGAGTCTCGTTGTAGTGCCATCTGCTCATTGTTAATCCACTGCTCACTGAACCCCTGTAGAGTGCGGTGCTCATAGGCCCTCATCTCCACAATTACCCCATCCTGTAATAGGTGGAGAACCTTGCCAGGGAGCACTTCTAGATTCAACCCTACTCCCTTGAGGGCGCTGACAGCGGGCCTGTCAGCTTCATTCTCTGTGGTTAGTGCTCCATCGGGAAGCACTATCACGCTGGAGACCCTTGCGTGCAGCATCTCAGTGGCTTCTGAAGTGTCAATGGCAAGGCTGGTGGACATCATGCCAGCCTGTGAAGCATGGGTCTGCACCTCCTGCAGACCTGTCTGGATAGCCCCCAATATTAGTTGTTGTTGTTTCTCAAACTGTTGTAGGGCCTCCGTAGTGACATCTTGCACCATGTCTCCAATGTCGTGCAAGTCACCCTCGGTGAGTGTGCTTGGTTCCAATGACACCTTAGTGGCCTTGGACTTCTTCATCGACCCTCCTTTCTCTTGTTCCCCTGGACATTTGATGTGGACAGACATCGCCTTCGGGTCTACATCGCGTTGCTCAGTTTTCTTATCTATCTCTTCCTTTGTCTCAGGTGAAGACAACCTCGCACCTTTGCCAGAGCCACACTCTGTTCCACCTGTTTTCTTCTCCGTCTATTGAGCGGAATCACACTCCACCTGGGCCTTATTAGCAACCTCCTTCTTTCTCTTTTCGGCCAGCTACGTCATCTTGAGTTTGGCCTCCTCCTTCTTGCACTGCATGGCAGACTTACTCCCTCCCACCGTCAATTCTACTGTAGTACACCATTCTTCCAGCCAGCGATCAAGTGCTGCATCAATGGCGTCATCCATTGCCAGGTAAGGCAAGTCATACCATGTCTGTGCAGGGTCCTTCCACACCCTGATGGACACATGGTGTAAATCTGCCTTAAACTCCACATAGCTCTGCAGGTTGGAAAACACCATAGGCGACAACCACGGTTTGCGATTGATTGGCATGCGGATGTTCATCTCCATCAAGATCCAGAAGATATTGATATCCTTGATGCATTGCACATCCTTGGTCACCCACAACAAATTGTACTTCACTGCTTCTGATATGTCTGGCGTGACCGAAGGGAATTGACTATCCTATGGCAGATCCCATGCTACCAACATAATAGACAGCAAGAGCCACGCGTAGTAGAACATCTCGCTGAGCTCCTGTGCCTCATGGTAGTTCGCAAGGAACTCACCGCGGAGATAGTTTGCCCAATTGAACTGGACTCCTTTGGCACACTGGGATGCTAACGCGACGATAGGCACTGGTACTTCATCGGCGCGACACTTCCTCATCACCTTCCCTACCAAAATCTGTGTAGCCACCTTTACAGCCAAGTCATTGATGCTTTATATCGCATGTCCGTGTGGCTTTTTCACCAGCTTAAACTTCTCTTTCATGGCCTCCGCGAGGGCCTACTCGCCACCTTTTCCCCAAATATCATGGCCAGATTTTCTCCTCTGTAAGGCAACCGCGTAATCCTATGGATCAATCTGTCAGTGATGGGTATTGGCTCCTCTAGCCACAAACACCCATCATGCACCAAGCATAGCAGCTGCTTGATGACCAATACTATAACCGGGGTGCGATTGTAGTGCGGCACCCATAGCAGGTTGAGCAGACCTGCCTTGTCTACTCCTTTGAGCCACCTCCGTGGATCTAATGTGGTCATCCCTCTGGTTGTATAGATAATGTGGCACATCAGTTGCTCGGTTGCCAAGTGTGGGAACTTCTCATGGTCAGCCAAGTCCCAGTCTTCGTGTTTTAACAGAGGAACCCACCCCAAACGTGTTCCTTCAAAAAAATCTCATCCGGAAGAAGAGGGGTTTGCAAGGGGACCTTGCTCTCATCGATATCTTTCAGCACCTTGGTCTTGCCCTTGCATGGAGGGACATACTTAGGAAACCGAGTGATAGGGTCAGCACCCTGGACTTCAACTTCCTCCACGTCTATTCCCACATCCTCATCATCCATCAAGATGTCTTTGATTTCTTCCTCCTCCAGCTCCAGATTGATGGCTTTTCCCTTTTCCTGTGCGGTGGGCTTGTCCTTCGGTGGGTTTCTTCTCAGCGATGTGCACATTGATATTTCAAGTTGATTGCTCTTCTTATCCTTCGTGCTCTCCTTGGTTGGGATGGGACTTGGTTTCAGTGTTCTTAATGATTTGGGTACTTCTGCTAATACTTCTGAAACCTCTTAAGCAGCTTCTTTGGCCTCCATAACAATTTCTGGCATATCGTCCTCTGTTGTCACTACTTTGGTGTCCATAGTTGTTGCAGGTGTCAACATAACACTACTCAACAATGCTTGTGTCATCTTTGGTAAGTTCTTAAACGCTGAACTTGCTATCAGAGCCTCGAAGAATTCTCGGTTCATGTGCGCCTGAGAGCTCAACAACTCAATTCTCAAAATGCCAAGTGTTTTTTCGTTGGACAGCCACCTGTAATTTATAAGGCATTTAGATTTCAAATCCGACCATCCCCCCCACATTAGATTCATTTATGCCAGATTGGTGGCATATTTTCAAGGATTTTATCCATAAATTCCTTCTTAAGTGTTGGTCGACCGCTCCATTTGGCTGCATTTCTACTGTCAAATCATGAACAATGACTTTAACAGTCACTTTCTGGCCGAACTGCATGATTTTTCCTGAGGTAGCGTAGCTCCCTTCCCACTGTCGTGAACCCTATGACACTTCCCTGCTTTGCAAAATCCTCCAATCGCGTAAATCCCCAACCCAGGGAGTGTAGTTTATAGTCCCGCACCTCCTTTTAGCTACCTAGAGTGCTAAGATTGTGCTACCTTCATATAGTCACATGGTTGGACCACCAGTGTATGGCTTCAATCGACTGTTATTCACCTTTCCTAGAAAGGGATCTCCATTCAATTTGACCAACTGAACTGCTCCTTCGTCGATAATCTCCTTAATGACATAGGGCCCTAACCAGTGCATTCTGAATTTCCCTAGAAATTTATCAAACTTGTCGTCATATAACAAAACTAGGTCATTTACCTTAAATTTGTGTAGCTTAATGTGTTGATCAGGCCAAGATTTTTTGCGTTGCTTTTGGACCTGTTGGTGAAATCCAACTAGAAATCTTTCTTCCTCAAGCTCATCCAACTGCATGAGCCTCTCTTCTAGGGCTCCGCGATCTGTCATACCCGTGAGTGCCACTATGTGTAGACTAGGCACGATGTATTCCATGGACATCACTGCTTCAACACCATATACAAGCCTAAAGGGTGTATGTTCAGTCAACTTATTGCATGTCGTCTGATAGGCCCATAGTACTGCGGGTATGCGCAGGTCCCAATCACTTTACTAAGCATTGCAAACCTTGGTTAGCGCATTTTCCAACACTTTATTGAATGCTTCCACCATCCCGTTAGCCTGTGGGTGATAAGGCGTGCTCTTCTGGTGATACACCTGAAATTCCTCCGTCAGCGCGTGTACAAATTTCACTTGTAGATCAAACTGGTAATGCAATGTACTAAAGAAAAACACGTGATCTACTTCTACAAAACATAAGAGGAAGCAAAATCGATTTCATGAGCAACATCCACCATAAACACATATAACTAATCAAGAGAAATAATCACACATAACACAGATATATCACTGGGGAAAGCACCAGCATAAAACCCTCAACATTGTATTATCAATCAAGTGGAAATCCTCTTCTATTTACAAAAAATATCAGCTCAAGTGTTATCCTGTACTCTCTGCAATCAAAAGATGAAGATCATAGACTCACTATGCCTCAATATGTAGGCCTCAAGTCCACCAATCCCCTATTTCCTTGCACAATTTTGATTGGAGTCCAATTACAAAACATATGTGAATTGGCCCCAATCATACCTGCTGTCAACCATAGGTCCAACTACGCAATCCTTGAGGACCCTAGTTCCTCTTGCATGCAAGGAATATTCCATGGGAAGATCCAAGCATCTGATAGTACATTGTCCCTCATCTGATCTCAACTGGGTCTCTAACAGTACTGACATGCAACAGTTATCCATGAGTGAATCCTCAGTTATCTAAAATAATAGTTGTCACATGCATGCAAGCATTAACAAACTATATTTTATTATTTTAACAACTTGTTAAAATAATCTAACTGGACTTGACTAGTTAGAACTAAGTCAACTGATTCTCTCATTATAGAACTCATACTTAATTCCTCATTCAGTGGAGATAATAAAGGATAAATTCCTAAATCAGTGGGACAACTAATTCACATGTTCTCACAAAGACTTCAAGTTTAATTTTTCCAACTAATTAACTCATGGAGATTAATCAGTTAATATTTTAAACTACTGTTAAGACCAAATTCGATTTTACTTCCTATAGGTGGACTAGGGACTACTATAAATAGGAAGGGACCCATAAATGTTATTTTTAGAACTTTCTATTTTTAGCAGTTTCACCTCTCACCCAAGGTGGCCAATGACCTCACTAGCCAAACTACTATTTTTATACATGCTATTTTTAGACATTCTATTTTTAGCGCATTCTAAATTTAGCATTTCTTGTTGCTCACTTTTCAACACTCCCTCTCAACAAGAAAAGGATTATCAGCAACCTTGATCCTGACTCTGTGGAACTCAAACTTGCCTTTTGACAATTCCTTTGTCAAAATATCTGCATCCTATTCCTCTGTTGAAATATACTGCAACATCATGATCCTCTTGACCACACAATCTCGTAGATGATGATAGCAGATATATATATATGCTTGGCCCTATCATGAAACACTAGATTCTCATAGAGTTTAATGCAACTCTGATTATCACAATATATCACTATAGGATCCATCATCTGACCAAACAATCCCACTAGAATCTTCCGCATCCAGATGGCCTCACATGCAGCCTAACTAGTTGCCATGTGCTCTGCCTCCGCTGTGCTAAGTGCAACTGATCTCTGTTTCCAGCTATACCAAGAAACTGCAGCTAACTCAAGGTGCATCTGTGAAGCCTTGGATCTTCACTCCCTCTATCCACCTGTACCATAATCCATACTATGTAGTGCCTCTGAGATATCTCAGCACATGCTTTTCCGCCTTCCAAAATAACTTTGTTGGTTGAACCATAGCTTAACTGAGCTGGTTCACTACAAAGCACAAATCCGGTCGTGTGTTCACCAAATACATGAGTGAACCCACAAGCTACCTATAAACAGTAGCAGCTACTACCTCACTTGAAGTAGCATCCTCCTTCCTCCAGTTACCTACTAGAGGAGTCTCCATGGGCTTGCACATCTCCATGTGGAAGTGCCTGAGTATCTCATTGGCATACTTGCCTTGAGACACAAATACTTCCACATCTCTCTGCCACACCTCCATGCCTATAAAGTAGTGCATGAGGCCCATGTCCTTCATCTCGAACTCTCTTGCAAGATCCTTCTTGCAAGACTTGATCAACTAACCATCACCTGTCAAAATTAGATCATCGACATAAAGTACAATAATCAATAGCTTACCATCTACAATGATGTGGTAGAGGTTCGCATCTTCTTCACTCTTGGTGAAGCCCAACCTACTGAAATAGTTGTCGATCATGGTATACCAAGCATGGGGTGCTTGCTTTAGCCCATACAATGCTCACTTGAGCCAACACACATGTGACTCATGATCGAAGGTCTCAAATCCCTTTGGATTCGCTATGTATACCTCTTCCTCAATCTCCCCATTGAGGAATGTTGTCTTCACATCCATCTGATGGATATGCCAACCCATCTATGCTGATAGTGCTAGAATAGATCTAATCGATGAGTACCTTGCAACAGGAGCAAATGTCTCATCATAGTTAATCCCCTCAACCTGTGAGAAACCACGAGCAACAAGCCTTGCCTTGTGTTTCTCAATACTACCATCAGTTGCCTACTTTACCTTGTAAATCCATGGGGAAGTAACCACTGACTTGTCCCCTGGTCTAGGAACAACATCCCATACACTGTTTCGCATGATAGAATCATACTCCTCTACCATCGCATCCACCCAAACTGGTTGTTGCACTACCTCCTCAAAAGATGAAGGCTCGGTCACTACAACTCCCCAACTAGGGCCATGTATCCAATGTATCTATCGGGAGATCTCCTCTGTCTGTGCTAAGAGGATGGTTGCCCCACATTCTCTCTCATATCCTGCATCAATTTATCATCTTCCCATGAGCGTTTCCGCCCCTCTCTAGAAGACTCTACAGCAATGGTGATATCCACTACTGTAATCTCTACATGCGGTTGATCTGCATCATCAAGAAGCTCCTCCTCCTTAGGAACTAATAGTTCCTCATCATCACCATGCAACTTGAGCTCCCTCTCAAGTGATACTCACATGGCCCGCTGCTCATCGAACGTCAGATCCCTGCGCACTACGGTCCTCTGACTGGAAAGCAGAAACACACGATAGTTGTGAGGTGTATCCGTGTACCCCACAAGTATTCCCAACTCAGCTGTTGGGTCTAGCTTCTCCAAAGCATCTTTGGTCACATGACAGAAGAATGGTGATCCAAAGATGTGGAAGTGACTCACATATGGTCTCTTCCCCGAAAAAGCCTCCATAGGTGTCTTCATCCCAAAATATGATGAGGACTTATGTTCTGAAGATATATTGTTGTATTGCATGCCTCGGCCCACAAATGAAGTGGTAGGCCTTGGTCATGCAACGTCGATCAAGTTGCGCCCACAATAGATCTGTTCTTCCTTTCAGCTACCCCATTATGTTGTGGGTTATGAGGTGTCGTGAGTCCCCGTTTAATTCCTTCTGAAGTATAGAAGTCCTTAAACTGCTGGGAAATATACTCTCCACCGTTATCACTTCGTAAGGCCTTTACTTTAATCCCTGATTCTTTCTTTGCCAAAGCTTTGAACTCACAAAACTTCAAGAAGGTTTGATCCTTCTTTTGCACAAAGTAGATCCAACATATACGAGAAAAATCATCAACAAAAACAACATAATACCTTTTCTTTCTAATGGAGGCTGTAAAGAAGGACCCGCATACATCTGAATGAACTCGCTCCAGAACTGCTCCTGCTCTACCATCCCAATCATGAAAAGAAGATTTTGCTTGCACTTGGGTAATCCAGTAGAAATTTGTTGCATGATCTTCAAGGCCCCATGATGCAAGTGGTCCAGTCTCCTATTCCATAACTCGCCAATATCTTGGCCATGTACCACCTCTACCTTGGAACTTAGAGCAACACAATCTTCTACCTGTAACTTGTAGAGATGCTTAATTTGAATCCCAATCTGTTTGGTCTGGCCAATGTCGACATGCCTTAGGAAAACCTTTCCCAAACTAAAGACTACAACATAGCCTTTATCCTCAAGCATAGCAATAGACACAAGATTCTTTTTCAGCACTGGTACATACATAACATTAGAAAGAGAGAGGGGAGAATAATGCTCCCTCTGAAACACAACCGTACCTTCACCTGAAACATGATACTTTCTGTCATCACCCATCTCGATCCATATTTGGAGATCCTTCTCCTCCAAAGTGCTGAGAATAGTCTTGTCACTTGACATGTGGAAAGAAGCTCCATTGTCCAAGTACCAAACACATCCCATGTTGGATGAAACCATGCATGCAATAAGTGAGAAATCCATCTCAAATTGTGAAGCTAGAGCGTCACCATCAGATTCCTTGGAGGAACCTTTCTTGGACTTCTTCCTCTTTGGGCAACTAGTAGCATAGTGACCCAACTCATGACAATGAAAGCATCTTACCTTCGACTTGTCAAACTTCTTCCCTCCTTGAGAAGACTTGGATTGGGATGCCTTCCCTTTCCCTTTATTAGCTTTAGATGCTAAAGACAAGTTCTCTTCATCATCATTCTTTGATTAAGAAGCTCCATCTCTGGTGTTCTGTCTGATCTCCTCCTGCATCAAATCCGACCACATTCATTCCCAATCTGGTAGTTTTTCCCTTCCACTCACTAAGTCCTGGTACCTATGCCAGCTCTTAGGAAGGCCAAGGAGTGCTAGACTCACCATATCCTCATCAGCGGTAGTGACCCCTACGCTTGCAGGCTCATCTCTGCAGTTGGTGAGCTTGTTCAGGAATGTAGTGATCGTATTGCCCTTTTCACACTTGATCTTTTGAAGCTTGTCCTTCAGTGCTAGCTTCCTCTGATCACTGCTATTCTAATATAAATGTTTCAATGTTTTCCACATATCAAATGGAGTCTCCTTCCCATGGAGGCTCAAGATTATGTGATCTCGAACTCTCTCTAGGATGATTCTCCTAGCTCTAGCCATGTTATTCTTCCAATCTGCAACCTGAGTAGCATCAGTAGGCTTAGGGACATCTTGATCAATGAAGTTCTTAATGCCATTATCTTCCAATACTGCCTCCATGTGATCCTTCCAAGCTATGTAGTTTGAGCTCCCATCAAGGGCATACTCAAGCCTCAACCCAATGAAGGCCATATGGATGAAATCTGAACTGTGATGAGAACTAGATATCTATATCCTAAATAATAAACTTCAACTTTCTTTCCCTTGCTTGTATATTTTTCCTTGCTTGATTAATTGTGCTCCGATACCATGTACAAATTTCACCTGTAGATCAAACTGGTAATGCAATTTACTAAAGCAAAACACTTAATCTACTTCTAAAAAACATTAAGCGGAAGCAAAATCGATTTCATGAGCAACATCAACCATAAACACATATAACTGATCAAGAGAAATAATCACACATAACACAGATATATTACTGGGGAAAGCACCAGCATAAAATCCCCAACACTGTATTATCAATCAAGTGGAAATCATCTTCTGTTTACAAAAAATATCAACTCAAAAGCTATCCTCTACTCTCTACAATCAAAAGATGAATATCATAGACTCACTATGCCTCAATATGTAGGCCTCAAGTCCACCAATCCCCTATTTCCTTGCACAATTTTGATTGGATTCCAATTACAAAACATATGTGAATTTGCCCTAGTCATACCTGCTATCAACCATAGGTCCAACTACGCAATCCTTGAGGACACTAGTTCCTCCTGCTTGCAAGGAATATTCCATGGGAAGATCCAAGCATCTGATAGTACATTGTCCCTTATCTGATCTCAACTGGGTCTCTGACAGAACTGACATGCAACAGTTATCCATGAGTGAATCCTCAGTTATCTAAAATAATAGTTGTCACATGCATGCAAGCATTAACAAACTATATTTTATTATTTTAACAACTTGTTAGAATAATCTAACTGGACTTTACTAGTTAGAACTAAGTCAACTGATTCTCTCATTATAGAACTCATACTTAATTCCTCATTCAGTGGAGAGAATAAAGGATAAATTCCTCAATCAATGGGACAACAAATTTGCATGTTCTCACAAAGACTTCAAGTTTAATTTTTCCAACTAATTAACTCATGGAGATTAATTAGTTAATATTTTAAATTGTTGTTAAGACCAAATTCAATTTTAATTCCTATAGATAGACCAAGGACTGCTATAAATAGGAAGGGACCCAGAAATGCTATTTTTAGAAGTTTCTATTTTTAGCAGTTTCACCTCTCACCCATGGTGGCCAATAACCTCACTGGCCAAACTGCTATTTTTAGACATGTTATTTTTAGCACATTCTAAATTTAGCATTTCTTGTTACCCACTTTTCAACAATGTGCTGATCGTCTCATTCAGAAATTTTGTACGTAATCACGCATCAAAATCTTTGGACACCTGAATCACGCCAGTACATACTCAAAAAGGAACTTTGCAGTAGTCGCACCTATGCAATCCTTCACAGGTTGTGCCTCCACCCATCGAGTCAAATACTCTGTCGTGGTGATAATTTACCACACTCCCATCTTCTTTCCTTGGGGTTGAATGGATCCCACAAAATCTATTGCCCATTTTTCAAAGGGTTGTAACGTCATCTATGGATTCAAAGGCAAATCATCCCTCCACGATGGCCTGCCAGTCCTTTGACACACATCACAAGCTTTACAGTAAGCTTTTGAATCCTGATGGAGGGTTGGCCACCACAACCCTGCGCGTAGAATCTTCTGTGCGGTAGCTATCCTTGCATAATGTCCTCCCGCGGCACCCCCATGAGCGTTTGCGAGGATACTACTCCTTTCAAACTCTGGTACATATTGTCGCAATATCTCATCAAACCCCATTTTATACAGATGTCTAGCAATGACAGAAAAATCTATCGCGCTCACTACTAACTCCTTCTTCTACTGGACAATGTAAGCTTCCAGGGCAATTCTTGTCATTAGGAAGTGTATGATATCTTCAAAATTCCCATCCATGATGCGCACTGCAAATAGTTGCATGGCACGCAATCCCTACTCCAAATTAGTAGGCCCTTCCCCTGTTTCGATGCGCAACAAATGGTCTGATCCCATGTTTAGTCGTCCAAGTTTCATAATAACTTCAAAATCATACTTCTAGTACAATAACAACCACCTACAGATTCTCTCCCCCAACACAGGCTTATTGACCAGGTATTTCAACATAGAATGATCTGTATACATGTTAAAATGCCCACCCAGCAAATAGTGTCTAAACTTCTGGAGCGCGTATACCATGGCTAACCGTTTGCGCTCGGTGGTGGAATAATTCTTCTTTTCCTTAGATAACCTTCTTCTTGTGAATTCTATGAGATGGTCAAAGTCTCCTTTGCCATCCTGTGTCAGTGTTGCTCCCAGCGCTATACATGACGTGTCGACATGTACATGAAACTCCTTCTTCCAATTCGGGAAGACTAGAATCGGCGCAGTGATCATCTTTTCTTTCAATACATCCAATATTTTATTACAGGCCTCGTTCCAGTAGAATGTGACATCCTTTTTCAACAACTTCTCCATAGGTGCGGTGATATGGGCATAGACTTTGATAAACTTTCTATAATATCCGGTATGTCCTACGGTAGTGCGCAGCTGTTTCACACTCCTCGGCATTTCTAAGTTAAGTATCATCGTGATCTTCATGGGATCTATCATCAATCTCTATCTACAAACCACATGACCCAGCAGGGTCCCAAAGGGAACACAAAATAGGCATTTCTTCAAATTGAGCACGATCTAGTATCTTCAATAGGTATCTAGCATCAGGGGCAAACTTACCACATGGCATTTCACCAACCCAAACAAAGTCCAATCATCAAAGTACACTTCCTGGAACTTATGAATAAATTCCTTGAACACCATAATGACTACGCATGAGAAAATCGCAACCGCATTCTTCAATCCAAAAGGAATTACAGTGTACTGAAAACATCCCCACTCAGTTGCAAAGGTTGTTTTTCTTCTATCCTCTGGTGCGATTTTGATCTGATGGTACCTAGAGAACCCATCACTGAAGGAATATGCTTCTTGGCCACCTATATTGTCCAATACTTCATCAGTGAATGAAGTCAGGAAGGGATCATGTACACAAGCGTCATTCAACTTCTTAAGATCTACACATATCCTTATTTCATCCTTCTACTTCTTTTCCTATACCACCATTGGGCTTACCGAATCATATTCTTCTACGGGCTCAATGATTCCTGTCATGAGCATCTTGTCTAGCTCTAAGCGGACCTTCTCCTTATACTAAGGATTGAGACGGTAAGGTATTTGCTTAACTGGTTTCGCATCGGGTTTCAACATGATCTTCATAACACCCAGGTCTCCTCTTATCCCTTTTAGATCCGTAAACTTGGTAGGGAATAGATCCACGTATTTGCAGAGAAATTCAAGGACCTTATCCACCATTGCGTCATCCCAGTAATCTCCAATCTTCATGAATTTGGGCTCTGCCTGAGTACCAATATTTACTTGTTTTGTTTTCATTGGCACGGTTATATCAGGATTCTCAATATGTAGTCCTTCAACCTTGTGGTGACCCTCTGTTTCAAGGATGTTAACCTTTTGAGGATCCTCATCTTCTTCCTCAGCAATTATGTTAGAGCATTCCAGCACATGACTTAGCTGAGTATTCCAATTGGGTTGAATCAGGTCCAAAGGATCCTGCAGTATGCTAAAGATTGTTTCTTTCACTTCTTGTAGTGCTTTATCAATATAGTCAACCCCATCTTCAAAGCTAAATGTAATTATGAATCCTTCGCGCAGAATATCCCATTCACCTATACCATGGTGGAGATTTTTTTCCAAGTACCAGTTCTTGGGGTAGCATCTAGGGTGTGACAGAACAAGTGCACCCATTCAAGTTGGGTCTTCGCTCCATAAGTATGAGCCCATTTGGCCAAGTGTGCACATGGATCATCCTTCCCATCATACTTGTCTGTCATTCATACCTGCGGCTTCCCAAAGCATGTTCTCATCATCCTCCTACATTCGCGCCAATCATCAAAGCTACCCTTGTGCATACCCCACCACCTTACAGGTGTAGTGCATAGTGCCCTTTCCAAAGCCTAGAAGCACTGCTTTTTTGGTACCTCTCTCTCAAATGCATCCAAAAACATATCCATATCATTCAGACCATCATAAGTGGGTAGATTTTTTACCTCTGATGACACACAACGTAGCGATCGAGTCATCATGTTACATCTCAATGTGGTTACTTCATGTAACCGATTCTGTCAACGCTCTAATTCTTCATCAGAGTCTGAGGTGTAGGAACTCTCACGATCCCATGTAATTCATCCATCTGCTATTGGATTCACCAAATCTTGGTCTCGTGTTGTTATCTTATAGACACAGTCCAGATCATAATCGCTCTCATAATCACGGATTGGTTCAGTATAGCGCGATCCTTCAGCAAGATCTAGGGGTAATATTACAAGGAGCGATTTATTCTCAAATATCATCTTTTGCTTCTTTAGGTTGATTACCCTGTTCATATCAGTAGCCCAATTAATGCCAAGGAGCGCAGGGTAGGGGTTGTTCTCATCCACAATTTCTATTGCTCCAAAATCAGCCAAAGTGCTTACACCTTCAATATCTACAGTCAACCCTTGCAGCCACCCCATGGGGATAATATTTTGTTCATTCGCCATCCTTAATTGAATCGAAGACCACTGCAGCTCGGATCTTTCCATTTGTTCCCAAGTCTGCATTGGTAGGTGTTGAGAAGGTAAATCCCCTCTACGGATAGAGGCAATCCCTACTAGCCCAAACCAGGTCTAGCAACAATCATACAACGCTACCGTGCAAGTTCCTAATTGCAAATTAAAGACCAATGATGAGGGCCTACCTGGATTCCAACGCTAGTGCTTGTAGAAGAGGTGGCGCTCCCGTTCCTTTGCTCCGGCAGATCACGATCCCCACAATCTCTGTGAATGGACACCTACACATACAAAGAACGACACAAACACAAGCATAAAATCCAACATATGCAACTATATATCAGTTAGAAAGGATATAACTCATCATCATTACAAAGGACAATAAGAGTGGAACCATAACAATAGTCGTTTATTGATAATAATCAAAGAAGAATACAACCATAGTTCTGATGTTAGATCCTCCTTTGGCTGGGTAGTCAGCAGCACATGTCTTGCAAAGCTTGTTGGGAGTGGGAACAAGCCTCTCTCTCTTTGGTTATCGGACAAGAATCTCCTTACTTAGATTTTGCCTTATGGGAATGAAGAAAGCTCTTGCAGCATGAAGCTCTTGGAAACTTGACAATTCTAAATTTCTGGAACTAGCTTGCCAAGGAAAATGGACAAGCTTTTATAGATGGAGGAAGGGGAGTGGGGATCATCCACAATAATCATGGGATTGGCTTTATCACTAAAGAAGCTTCCATGAGAGGTGGCAAACCACTTCCTCTCTATGGAAATCCGAAGCCAAACCACCCAACTCAAGATAAATTCAGTCCAGGAATTTGTTAGTACGAATCTTCCGCTGTTTGTTTGCTAAAAAACACCACTAATTATGGTTGGCACGAGTGCGACTCTGTGACAGAGCGCCAACTGGCGTGCCCTCTTTAGAGGATTTCCCCCATTGGCGCGAGGGCTACACTATGGAACCGCGCCAATGGAAAAAGGGTTATTTTTAGGGGTTTTTAGCAGGAGATGTCTTCAGGGAAAATGAAGTTCATGTTCAGGGGAATGCAATGCAAGAGTTTGCAGGTCATGTCACTTCTCATAAGTCCCGGAATGAGTCCTCCAAGATGTGGGAGAGGGGTAAAAGGGTCGGTGATAAATTGTTGTGTAACAGTAGGACGTTCGCGTCTTACCCCAGATCCAAAATAACCTGATCTATTTCGTATTCTCCTATCTACGCGGTCAGCCTCATCTCTCGTCCTCTCCTTGTTTTATGCTTACCAACCTTTCGTACCACATGCGGTTCACCCAGAGTGTTTCTGGCACATCTATTTATAAGATCTTGTAATCCCTTCACAGCCTTACTATCACGTAACAACTTCATGCAGGTCTCTAGAAAGGTCATAAGCATAGAACGATCCATTTCCTTATCAGGCTTATCCTTTCTCCCTGAGGTGGAGGCCACAGTGAAGCTCTTTTTTTCTTCCATGAACGTTTCGCATGTGCACTCCAAATCAAAATCAACCTCTTTTTTCGGAGCTTTTTGAACCCATACGTTGTCTTCGGGCTATTTCCTCTTATCATTCCCTATTGCAATTCCACTTTGGAGCACTATATTCACATTCAGATCCTCTTCGCGAGGCTCAGACCTCATCATCTGTAGGTTCTAAGTTAGTTGAGGTGGTAGTGCCGCGTATCCTCGCTATCAACATAGGACAGTCCTCCGTTTCATGATCAAACAGAGTGCAATATTTGCACGACGGACGCATTGGGTTCGTGTAATCCTAGACGTGGTGTCGTGGTCCTCTGCAATTGTATCATATTAGTTGTCCACGACCTCTGCCAGGTCCTCCTTCACCTCGCCCTCGTCCGCACCCCTGAAAGCATGTTCGCTCCATCCCTGCGCTCTGGTCAGGGGGCCACGTTTTTGCCTAAACCCTATAGGCGGGTGTTATGTCCATCATCAATTCATAACTTCTGCATTTACGCTCATCATGCCCTACCAACCTACAGAATTTGCAGAATAGTTGTTCTGGTGTTTGTACAAACTTCTGCAGCAAATGACAATTATTCGTCGTATGTTTTCCTGCTACCTGACATATAGCGCACCACAATGCAAGCCCCGCGCTTGGTCCTACTTGAGCTTCCAACCTTAAAGGCATCAGTCCCCCTCCTGCAATGTATTTTGCAAAGACTGGGCAATGGTTTTTGTCATTCCCCTAACCCTTGCATTTCAGGAACCATACCTCTTTGCGCACCTCCTATCGAACTATTTTGTCCTACTTCAAACTTTGCATTTCAAGGCAAAGATTTTGCAACTGCACATGGATCTCCTAAACCTTGAGGTTCAGATCTTGCATTGGTGTTTCATGCAGTCTCATTGCAATCTCCAAGGCCTCCGCCTGAGTCGTTATCTTCTATTGTGACAATGCAACCCTTTTTTCTGGTAGGAGCGAAGCCGCAAACCATTCGTGGTGTTGTCCATCTCTTAAGTTCATATTAGCTTTGCAAATTTTACACTTGAATGTCTAATATAATTCCCAAGGTGTCTCGCCTAGTTTCATACGATTTCCTTGAACCCTACAATCGACATTGCCTGGGATTTACGCCTACTCAACTCTTTATTTAGCGTGGTCTGGATGTCCTCCACCCCAGCGTTCGAGTTATCATTAGAGTAATTTATGTACCTGGTTAGTGCATGATCCTGCAAAGCACTAACCAATGTTTCGTTCTTCATGTGATTGTAGAATTTCCTGCAAATTCTCTACAAATCTACCTCTGAGATCTATGTAGAAAATCTAACTGTAGATTAACTCGATAATGCAATATACAAAAGAAAAATACAACAATCTGCTTCTACTATCAAACTTGCGGAAGCTTAAAGATCGAGTTGAATCAGAGCTGAACACATATAACCAGAAGAAGAATCAATACACATGAAACACATAAGAATACTCTGGGGAAAGCCTCAGCTAAAAACCCCACTATCTGTATTATCATACAATGTGGAAATATCTCAGAATTACACAAAGCCTTAGCTCTCACAGCTAGCCAGCTCTCAGTACAATCCTCCTGGATGCTCACAGAAAAAATAGACTGCTCATATACCTTCTCCTCTACCCTCCAAGCTCCTATTTCCTTGCGCAGTTTCTCCTGGGTGATCCAGCTGTTACCAAGTGTAACACTGATCACTCACACTGATCTTACACCCTATAAAACTGTGTAATCCTTAAGGAATGAATTCCTTCTACATGCATGAGTTTTGTTTATAGGAAAACTCATGCAACTAATAGTACATTGTCCCTGTCTTTAATCTCAACTAGGTCTTTCTCAGAATAGACATGCCTGAGTTATCGATGAGAGAATCTTCAGTTATATGGAGTACACTAGTTGGATGCATACATGCATTAACTGACTAAACTCACAATTAGTTCCTCAAACAGTTTGGAACTAATTTAACTGGACTTAACTCTGTTAAATGAGCCAACTAATTACAACGCAAATATAAATCATCCTCATCTCCTTAATTAAAGGATAATTGTTGCATGACTTCACAAAGACTTCTAGCTTGAATTTATCCAACTAATTAACTCAAGATGAATCAATTATTTATTTTTCAAGCAGCCGGTGAGACTAAATTCAAATTTTAATTCTCAATTTTAATACAAGGACAAATTAAAATGGAATATTTTGGATTCTATTTTTATCATTTCTTGTTGCTATTTTCAACACTCCCTCTCAACAAGAAAGGAATTCAACTAGATCTCGATCCTGAACCTTTGGAATGTTCTGCATGCAACACTTCTCTCTAGTGTTCTTGCTCTAGCAACTCCAAAAACAAAAACAAAAACAAAAAACATCCAACCTGAATCAGTATGATGCATTTGTCATCAAAGTCTCTGACTACTATTGCCTCTATCAACTGAAAAACTCTGCACTTTTGCTAACTCAGCTTTCTGCACTTTTGTCAATCCTTCTATGCGCTCTTCAGTATCTGACTGCTCTAGCCTCTGTCACTTTGATCTCTAACTGCATCAATCCCATTGACTCCTCCCGCTACTCTATACTTTGGGCTCCTGTATCAAGGTACAATCCATGAGATAAAACCTCTCAATGGACCTTACCCAATTTCAGCCTTCTTGGGACTATCACTTCACATCGCCCCACCTCACACCTAGAGGTATGTCTGCATGTGATCCCTCTACTGACTTCTCCAATTGTGGCTCCTCCACAATTGTCAGAGACTTCTTCTGGTGCTGCATGTTGAGAGGTAATTTACTCTCCCTCTCAACCACCGAGTCTCTAACATTTTCCTTACTCCTCATGGTTGTGCATGCATCTTGAACCTCAAGAACATACAGGTTCTTGACTCGTGAACTGATCTGCTTCACCTATCCCGTGGTGATGTGTCTAAGGAAAACCTTTCCCTTACTAAAGACAACTTCATAGCCTTTGTCCTCCAACATCATGATCGATACCAAATTTTTCTTTAGTCCAGGCACATACTTCACATCTGTCAAGGTAATAAGAGCTCCATGCTCCCTCTAAAAAGCAATTGTGCCCAATCCTAAAACATTGTACTTTTCATCGTCACCCATCTCTATGCGCATCTTGAGGTCTTTCTCCTCCAAGGTATTGAATAAACCTTTATCACTGGTCATGTGGAATGAGGCTCCACTGTCAAAATACCAAACAAACCCACCATCGATGAAACCATGCATGCGATGAGGGTAAAGTCCATTTCAAACTGAGAGGTTAATGCCTCACCTTCTGATCCTTTCGAGGATCCCCCGTTGGACTTATTCAATGGGAAAATAGTTGCATAATGTCCCATCTCATGACAATTAAAGCATCTTACTTTAGACTTGTCAACCTTCTTCCCTCCATGAGAAGAATTCAATTTGGAATGGGAATCCTTCTCCTTCCCTTTCCTTGCCTTACTTGCTACGGCCAGATTTTCTTCATCATCCTTGGATGAAGAACCATCTCGTGTGTTCCTCCTGATCTTCTCCTACATGAGATCTGACCACAGTCGTTCCTAATCTAGTAGTTTCTCCCTTCCATTCACAAAGTCCTGGTAGCTATGCCATCTATTTGAAAGGCCAAGGAGATCGAGTCTCACCATATCATCATCGGCAATAGTTATTCCCACACTTCCAAGCTCATATCTAAGGTGTTGAGCTTGTTCAGATATGTGGAAATAGTATCAACGTTCTCCATCTTGATTCTTCGAAGCTTGTCCTTGAGCGCCAATTTCCTCTGGTCACTATTGTTCTAATAGAGGTCCTTCAATGTCTTCCACATTGAATATGGAGTATCCTTCCCACTGAGACTCGAGACAATATGTTCTCGAACTCCCTCAAGGATGATCCATCTCACCCTCGCTACACACTTCTTGCACTCAGCCAACTCTTATGCATTAGTTGAAGCTGGCTTTGGGATTTCTCGATCAATAAAATCCTTCGAGTCGTTGTCTTATAATGCAGCCTCCATGCAATCTTTCCATGCTATGTAATTTGAGATACCATCCAAGGCATACTCGAGTCTCAAGCCATTGAATGCCATTGGTCAACTTTGAAGTATGATAAGAATTCAATTTTGTACCTGCAACCAAGAACTTCAAACTTTGAATTCTATTCTTAGTATATCGTTCACAGCTCCGATAACCTTTACTCTGATACCATGTAGAATTTCCTGCAAATTCTCTACAAATCTACCTTTGAGATCTATGTAGAAAATCTAACTGTAGATTAACTTGATAATGCAATATACAAAAGAAAAAAACAATAATATACTTCTACTATCAAACTTGCAGAAGCTTAAAGATCGAGTTGAATCAGAGCTGAACACATATAACCAGAAGAAGAATCAATACACATGAAACACAGGAGAATACTCTGGGGAAAGCCTCAACTAAAAACCCCACTATCTGTATTATCATACAAGGTGGAAATATCTCAGAATTATACAAATCCTTAGCTCTCAATACAATCCTCCTAGATGCTCACAAACAAAATAGACTACTCATATGCCCTCTCCTCTACCCTCCAAGCTCCTATTTCCTTGTGCAGTTTCTCCTGGGTGATCCAGTTGCTACCAAGTGTAACATTGATCATCACACTGATCTTACACCCTGTAAAACGGCACAATCCTCAAGGAATGAATTTCTTTTTCATGCATGAGTTTTGTTTATAGGAAAACTCATGAAACTGATAGTACATTGTCCCTATTTTTAACATCAACTGGGTCTTTCTCATAATAGACATGCATGAGTTATCGATGAGAGAATCTTCAGTAATCTGGAGTACAATAGTCGGATGCATGCATGCATTAACTTACTGAACTCACAATTAGTTCCTCAAACAGTTTGGAACTAATTTAACTAGACTCAACTCAGTTAACTGAGCTAAATAATTACAACTCAAATATAACTCATCCTTGTCTCCTTAATTAAGGGATAATTGTTGCATGACTTCACAAAGACTTATAGCTTGAATTTCTCCAACTAATTAACTCAAGATGAATTAATTATTTATTTTTCAAGCAGCTGGTGAGACTAAATTCAAATTTTAATTCTCAATTTTAATTCAAGGACAATTAAAAATTGGAATATTCTGGATTCTATTTTTATCATTTCTTGTTGCTATTTTCAACACTCCCTGTCAACAAGAGAGGAATTCAACTAGATCCTGATCCTGAACCTTTGGAATGTTCTTCATGCAACACTTCTCTCTAGTTTTGTTGCTCAAGCATCTCCAGAAACAAAACAAAACAAAAAAAAACATCCAACTTGAATCAGCATGATGCATCTGTCATCAAAGTCTCTAACTGCTATTGCCTCTGCCAATTGAAAAAATCTACGCTTCTGCTGACTCAACTTTCTACACTTTTGTCAATCCTTCTATGCACTCTTCAGTATCTAACTGCTCTAGCCTCTGTCACTATGATCTTTGACTGCATCAATCCCACTGATTCCTCCTGCTACTCTATACTTTGGGCTCCCATAGCAAGGTACAATCCATGAGATAAAACCTCTCGATGGACCCTGCCCAATTTTAGCCTTCTTGGGACTATCACTTCACATCACCCCACCTCACACCTAAAGGTATGGTTGCATGTGATCCCTCTACTAACTTCTCTAATTGTGTCTCCTCCAAAATTATCTAAGACTTCTTCTAGCACTGCATGTTGAGAGGTAATTTACTCTCCCTCTCAACCATGAAGTCTCTAACATTTTCCTTGCTTCTCAAGGCTATGCATGCATCTTGAACCTCAAGAACATATAGGTTCTTGACTCATGAACTGATCTACTTCACCTGTCCTATGGTGATGTGTCTAAGGAAAACCTTTCCCTTACTAAATACAACATCGTAGCCTTTATCCTCCAACATCGAGATCGATACCAAATTATTCTTTAGTCCAGCACATACTTCACATCTGTCAAGGTAATAAGAGCTCCATGCTCCCTCTGAAAAGCAATTGTGCCCACTCTTGAAATATTGTACTTTCCATCGTCACCCATCTCTATGTGCATCTTGAGGTCTTTCTCCTCCAAGGTACTGAATAAACTTTTATCGCTGGTCATGTGGAATGAGGCTCCAATGTCAATATACCAATCACAACCCACCATCGATGAAACCATGCATGCAATGAGGGTAAAGTCCATTTTGAACTGAGAGGCTAATGCCTCACCTTACGATCCTTTCGAGGATCCCTTCTTGGACTTCTTCAATGCGAAATTAGTTGCATAATGTCCCATCTCATGACAATTAAAACATCTCACTTTAGACTTGTCAACCTTCTTCCCTCCTTGAGAAGAATTCAATTTGGAATGGGAATCCTTCTCCTTCCTTTTCCTTGCCTTACTTGCTAAGGCCAGATTTTTTTCATCATCCTTGGATGAAGAACCATCTTGTGTGCTCCTCCTGATCTCCTCCTGCATGAGATCCGACCATAGTCGTTCCCAATCCGGCAGTTTCTCCCTTCAATTCACAGAGTCCTAGTAGCTATGCCAGCTCTTTGGAAGGCCAAGGAGAGCGAGGCTCACCATATCATCATCAGCAGTAGTTATTCCCACACTTCCAAGCTCATCTCTACATGTGGTGTACTTGTTCAAATATGTGGAAATAGTATCACTGTTCTCCATCTTGATACTTTGAAGCTTGTCCTTGAGCCCCAATTTCCTCTGGTCGCTACTGTTCTGGTAGAGGTCCTTCATTGTCTTCCACATTGAATATGGAGTATCCTTCCCATGGAGACTCGAGACAATATGGTCTTGAACTCCCTTAAGGATGATCTGTCTCGCCCTCGCTACACATTTCGTCCACTCAGCCAACTCGTGTGCATTAGTTGAAGTTGGCTTTGGGATTTCTCAAACAATGAAATCCTCCAAGTCGTTGTCTTCTAATGCAGCCTCCATGCGATCTTTCCATGCTATGTAATTCGAGCTACCATCCAAGGCATACTCGAGTCTCAATCCAGTGAACGCCATTGGTCAACTTTGAAGTATGATAAGAATTCAATTTTTCACCTGCAACCAAGAACTTCAAACTTCGAATTCTCTTCTCGATATACTGTTCACAACTCCGATAATGTTTGCTCTGATACCATGTAAAATTTCCTGCAAATTCTCTACAAATCTACCTCTAAGATCTTTGTAGAAAATCTGACTATAGATTAACTCGATACCAAAGAAAAATACAATAATCTACTTCTACTATCAGACTTGCGGAAGCTTAAAGATCAAGATGAATCAGAGTTGAACACACATAACCAAAAGAAGAATCAATACACATGAAACACGGAAGAATACTCTAGGGAAAGCCTCAGCTAAAAGCCACACTATATGTATTATCATACGAGGAATTATCTCAGAATTACACAAAGCCTTAGCTCTCACAGCTAGGCAGCTCTCAGTACAATCCTCCTGGATGCTCACAGACAAAATAGACTACTCATATGCCTTCTCCTCTACCCTCCAAGCTCTTGTTTCCTTGCAGAGTTTCTCCTAGGTGATCCAGTTGTTACCAAGTGTAACACTGATCACTCACACTAATCTTACACCCTGTAAAATTGTGCAATCCTCAAGCAATGAATTCCTTCTGCATGCATGAGTTTTGTTTATAGGAAAACTCATGCAACTGTTAGTACATTTTCCCTGTATTTAATCTCAACTGGGTCTTTCTCAGAATAGACATGTATGAGTTATCGATGGGAGAATCTTCAGTTATCTGGAGTACACTAGTTGGATGCATGCATGCATTAACTGATTGATCTCACAATTAGTTCCTCAAACAGTTTGGAACTAATTTAATTGGACTTAACTCAGTTAACTGAGCTAACTAATTACAACTCAAATATAACTCATCATTATCTCCTTAATTAATGGATAAGTGTTGCATGACTTCACAAAGACTTCTAGCTTGAATTTCTCCAGCTAATTAAAACAAGATGAATTAATTAATTATTTTTCAAGAAACTGGTGAGACTAAATTCGAATTTTAATTCTCAATTTTAATTCAAGGACAAATTAAAATTGGAATATTTTGGATTCTTGTGTTGTCTACGTTTCGAGTCTAGAATAAGACTCATCCTTAGGACTGAATTACAAAGAAGTGAAGCCCTATTTATAAATATGTTTCAAGGAATTGTAAAGAAAGCCGACTAGTTCAATTTTGTTAATTCTATTTTAATTATTTATTGTTTTCTATATTATTTTATCAATCTCTCTATTACTTATTATGTTTTGATAATGATATATCAATTTATCAAAACATAATAAGTAATAGAGAAATTGATAAAAGAATATAGAAAACAATAAATAATTAAAATACAAAATTGAACTAGTCAGCTTTCTTTACAATTCCTTGAAACATATTTATAACTAGGGTTTCACTTCTTTGTAAATTAGTCCTAAGGATGAGTCTTGTTCTAGACTCGAAACGTAGACAACACAAAATGAAAACTATGGAATATCTGAATTCTGAACCTCAAAAACCACACCACAGAAATCTACAAACCATCATTTTGGATTATATTTTTACCATTTCTTGTTTCTATTTTCAACAGTGATCATCTATAATTCCCTAAGCTTCCCATACAGCTTTCACGACAAACTAGAATAGGTATGGGTCCTTATTTCCCAGGCCTTTAAATAAAGGCAACTTCACTGAATTTGCCATGCTGAATTGCGGTGGAGGCGGTGGTGATATGTGTTATAAACATATTTGGGCACTGCAATCCCAAACACATATGTCCATAAACCAAGGGCTTCTAAACCCCTAAAAGTGTTGTTTCATACCCTAAAGGAACAAGGTCAGCTGATTACATCATTTCCCAGAAGTTCTCCCAAAAAAACTACTCAGAACTAGTCAAAATTGGACCATCTCACCTTCTCCATGGTCAGGGTACAATGCATCTCACCTATTTCACACGGGGGGTGTGATTCATACTGAAAACCCCTTCTATAGGGTGCAATGGGCAAGAGTAGACAAATGGCATAGGCAGTTTGCTAGGTGGAAACCCAGAGAATCTTCTAGAAACTGCTCATTTGACACTTGCCTCTCTGAATTCGCCCAGGGATGAGTAAGAGATCATGAAATCTCCAAGGGGAACCAAGAAATATCAGAGAAATGACACTAATCAAAATCCTAGAAGCTGACTCACCCACCTGCAAATATCTATATATGGATCCCTCATCTTAGAGATCCAGAGGCTGGAATTTTGTATTTTGTAAGGAAGTGTTGTCGGTTTCTCTGTGAAACATCATAATGTGGGTGATCTAGCTTTTCATGAGGTGAAGAGGGATTTCATGCTGGAAGGATGGCGCTGGGTTAGACCACTGGGTTGTAATCTAGTCTTCTACTACTTTTATCAATAAAGCTATTTGAGTTTTCCTCCATATTCTTGTATATTTTTGAATCTTGTATTGGTGTATGCATTTGTATGGTCAATATACATACGATACTATATTGTTTATGGTTATAGATCTCTATGCTTTGATGGTATTATGCTGCTTTGACTCTACATGTGTTCTTTGAAGTGGGACAAGTGAGGAAAGAGTGGAAAAGCTCTGTCAAAGGAGGGAGGAAACAAGCAAGGAGCCAAGCGAAAGACTGAGGTTGGTACTCTCTGCTTCTCTCTCATCTATCTCTCATAAAGGAAAACACAAGTAACTTTTGTTTCTTTGTTTCTAAGATAGCTACATGTCTTAGTGGGACTAGCAACTCTGAATGGACACTAGTTTTCCCGACAACAAAATGGAGACTTTGTTGGGGAACAAATAGTTTGATTGTTAGTCATTGTTGTTTGCTTTATAAGCTATATACGGAGCCTGAAGTTAAGCCAACTAGCCTTCAAACTGCTTTTTCTATGCAACTACAAAGTAGATCAACGCTGCTTCAGGCAATCTTCGGGTTAGTTTATGAACTGAACATCTGACTTGCAAACATCCTGAGTGCCCTAGTGGTAGCTCAAATAACCTCATTAGATCATCCCCTATACTTTGTGTTTACTACCTATCATTAGCTTAGCCTAAATCCCTAAACTTAGCTGTAAACTGTGAGTGAAAACCAAGCTCAGTCTCATCCTTGGACCATTGCACTATCTCTCATTGGAAACCTGGATGCATTGCACCTCCCGTGTGTTGTCGGTGAGATGCATCCCTATTACTCTATGTTACAGGCGTGATGATTGAGTGAGACTATTTCTGCCTCCAAATTTTGGTTTTTCTTCATTATCTTCAACTTTATTCAGTAGTTTTGCTATCTCAGTATATCACTGTTGAAACTCTCTTCCTTTGCATTATTCAACCTCCATTGATAAGGGATTGTGAATGTTTTTTATGTATTTTTCATCATTTACAGTACTCCTTTGCAAATAGTAGCTTAATCGAACTGTCGTCTTTTGATTTGAAAGTGTCGCAATTGTCATTTTCAGTCAAGAAAAAGAGTGTCGTGAAGTCTTCCTCTTTTAGATAGTCGATTACAATTTTTCCATTGTATTTGATTTGAATCATCAATTCTTTGAAGTGTAGAAAGAATTTTTCAAGTCGAAATTGAAAGTGTCGTCTTAGTCTTCCTTTCGTTTTTGAACAAGAAATTGCTAAAGTGTCGCTTTGATAAAAGATAGTTCAGATCTGCACTTAGTTTTATTTTTGTCATTCTCACATTAAGGAAACTGAAAAACAAACACATGCATGTGCATTTGCATTTAGACTGCATGCAAAAATTGATTTAGGACAGTGCACCTTAATGTGTACTCTCTGCTCTATGTTGAAAGAATTTTACTTCTCTTTCCTTGGTAGCTAGGACTTTCATTGCAAAAAGAAAGTAAACGACTGTTTATCATCTTAGATTGCATATTTAGGAATTGTATATCTACATCACGCCATGAACCTTAAAGGAAAACTTCTTAAGAAAGATCAACTGTAAAATAAACTTCAATGAACATAAAAACACTTTGGAACCTAATGCACAACATCTAGAAGTCTAGGCTCGAGACGTATTCCAGCGTCATAAAGCCTGGTAACTATCATTTTCATCGTAGGTTGGGTAATTCCTCCTCTTTGATATGACAAGTGCCAGTACGAACTTGTGCTCCCACGTACCGTCAAGTATATATTTGGAGACCACAATAGGCTATATCCTTTATCCTTAGGAAACCGTGTCTACTGCCCTATCGATCGCAATGCACTGAACACAGCATTCGGGAAGATTAACTGCCGTACGTAAAAAGTATTCTGTAATTTTGTGATTGGTTTGGTAATCCCTCTATCTAGATTTCCAGAGTAGTCACTTTCATTCCTTTTCAGACTCCTTAAAAGAAAAGTTCCATCTGAGCACTTGTCACTTCAGGCTCATTAAAAATCAAAGGTGACTAGAGTCATCTTTAGCTTTTTCTCAACTCTTTAAAATTGAAAAAGCAAGTTGTGTCAAAGCGTCATAAAAAATATTTTAATTGAAATAACATCATTGTTCCCTCGTTGGTCTTAGGTTGAGAAAATGGAGTCCACCAATCAAGGATTTCCCCTTGGGGGGAATCCTAGTCCCTTCTCCTCTTGGGGAGATGTTGGTGCTCCTCATATGGCTACTTTGTCCCTTCCAGGACTTACAATCGGTCTACCAGTATGGATTTTCTCGACCGCTGTTGTTCAAAACATCGTGATTCCTGAGCAATCAAATCAGCAACTAGATGATACTAGATTTACCCCCCAACCTTCTACTTCGTTTGTTTCTCCCTCTCCTTCTTCCTCTTCACTTGGTGAAGCTAGTAAAACTAAAAACCAAGTAACTGAGAAGAAGAAGAAAGGGAAGGAGAAGAAGAAGAAGAAGCCAATGGAGAAATGGGGCAACCATGCATCATCTGGTGAAAATCCACACATTGCACCGTCCAAACCTAAATCTCCATGTGTCATTTGCAAAGGATACCACTATCATCGAGATTTTCCTTGCATCCTGCGGATCTTAAGGGACTAGTATCCCCGCTTGCAAAATTCGATGTCTTCAACCTCTGACGATCATGTTGAGAGCACATCATCAACTAGTGAAAACAAAATCAATGGACAGAAAGGAAGATCTAAATTTCCTTGCAGACTGTGTGAAGGCGATCATGCCCTCCACCGTTGTCCTTTCCTAGACGAAGCTAAAAGAGTCTTGGATAACCGTCCTGCTTCACCGCAGCGACTTCCCCCTGGACACAAAAAACTCTTGTTGAGTCCATCGCTAGTTGAAAATCTGACTGACACACCTTTGTTGTCGGTCGAAGTACCTATCATTGAAGATAAACCCTCTGAGTCCACACTGGACCAAAGTCAACTGGTCGAGATAGCAGTCGACCCAGTCTTGTCTTCAGAAGGTCCACCAAAGAGAATGAGAACGACACCGTTCAAATTCTTTTTGTTAACACAGAATCTGATGAACATGCGGGCAATCTACCCGTTCCTTTACTGCAAGAAGGAAGTTCGTTAGAGATTCATCTGTCCGTTTATTCGATACCTCCTGCAAGCAATCTATTCGTTTCCTTCAATTGGAATCTACTAGGGAGACCCTACCTACCATCTAATGTACCATTTCGAATCATAGTACAAGCTTACAGAATGATCATGGCTGGTACAATTATAGATGAAGGGGCCTCTGTGAGTATCGTTTCCTCAACTACTTGGAAAGTACCTGCTTTGTCATTGCTTCTGCCTGAGATTCAAAATATGTCCGGCTTCAACAAAGGAACCAGTCGATCGTTAGCGATCCTTCCAAATTTGCCTATAACTTTGAGAAGGAAAACCATTTATCTAAACATGATGGTAGTCCAAGGGCGATTAGATTACAATCTACTCCTTGGACGTGACTACATTTATAGCATGGGAGCTATTGTTTCCTCTCTCTTTAGGGGTGATGTGTTTCCCGTATGAAGGCAAAATGGTCTAGCTCATTGACCAGCTTTCATTTCCTGGTTCAAACACGGCTAATAGTCAAATACCATCCCTAACTGGCCTTTTTGTACAAGGAATGTCTCATCAACCTCCAGTCCGTCCACCTGATGAGCGCGAATGATTCGGTGAATGTGACTAAACCCAAGGGGCATGCACCCTAGTCTGCTTCGGCAGGAAAACCTCAAATATAAGGTAGGTTTCCACGTACGATATATGGCTATTCTGACACACCCATCCATTTAGGAAAATGGGATTATACTAGAAAAGGATTCCCTCGTCAAACGTTATGTGAGTGGAAGCTCTCACCATTCACCTTTGTCTATTTCGATGGACAGAGCCAAGGAAGTGTTTCGTCTGCAAATGCAGATGGAACAACCTTGCTTTAATGCAAGAACTTCCATATGGTAACCTAGAAACTCTGCTTATCTTTAAACCTAGGGGCATGCAAACCTTTTGCATGCGAGTGAAAAAAGACCTTTATTTTCATAGTTTGTAGGCTTATTTTCTTAGTTTGTAGGCTCTCAACCCTTTAACCTCGTAGGTTGGTCATTCCTAGCTTGCATACAAAAAGCTCCGGAGAAAAGTTGCACATGGGGCAAGCTCCCTAAAAAATGAACCTACTGATGAGAGATATCCTTATTATATGACTGGCACGAGCAATGTTTCCGTAAAGTTCAAGCTCGTTAAAAAATAAACCTAGTTATGAGCATATGTTCCCCCAAAGTTCAAGCTCATTAAAAAATGAACCCACTGTCGGTAAATAACCTTTGTGATCACATTACTATCAGCTTTTGAGCCTTGGTCGTGTTCTTACCGTCACCTCCACTTTTTAGCCGATCATCCGCCTCCACTGATTGTTTACCCTTTTGAGGAACAGTTGTGAAGAGTGATTCTGTTAGCCACCTTCCTTACACTGCCATGATTGAAAAGTTCCAAACCTTATCTGGAACCAACCGCTACCCAAAAATATCACTCGTTCCTCAAAGATGAGTCTGTTTTAAGCTCTTTTTAGACTCGTAAAATATAAAAATATTGCCAAGCAATTGGCCTTTCCAGCTCGTTAAAGTGATTAGAAGTGCCATCCCTCCTCTAGATTTTAATCTTTTTGGACCTGAGGGATCATTACACAAAAATATCGAGCACTTGTCTTTTTCGGCTCATTAAAGTGATCGGAAAAGTCATCCCTTTCATATCATTTTATACTTTTTTGGACTTAAGGGATTATACTATGAAAAAGGATTACTGGAGTTTCCTTTCTGTCTCTTTTTAGACTCTCTAAAATTGGAACGGACCGAGTTATCTTTGGCGTTAAACTCGTTAAAACAATAGCGACAAACTTTTCCATTACAGACAAGAGCGAGTTTCATTGTCGCTAGGCTCGCTAAAACATAGCGATAGGTTTGCCCGAAGGGAAAATTATAGAACAAGCATATGTTGTCCTCCTCAAGCTTAACAAAAATAAAAAGGTACTAGTCAGAAATGACTGGGGAAAAATTGGGAAGAAAACTTGAACTTTATTAGTAGCAGGTCGCTCTTGAACATGACACTTTCACTCCATCACCATGATTGAGTCGAGTTGGGTTATTCTGTTCACCGGTCATATCACCATTGGTCCTCCGTACCATCCATTTTTGGGGTTAGCACTACCAATCCATTTCAGTGTCCTTGATGTGTTCAAGAGAAGTCGCACAGAGAATTCACCAACCCTTCTTATGCCTCATCCGTTGGACTTCACTCTCCATCTTTCATGATCGCCACCCTGAACCTTGTATCATCAAATTGTTTTCACCTCCACAAAATCATTTGCTCCGTTTTGTGTCGTAGATGTGGGATTCATTAAGGCCCTCCTACGACGAGTCACTTCTTGTCGACATCAGCTCATTATCCAAGAAGTCGACTTAGGAACAACCCTTTCAGTACTTTGAAGCTTGCATGCCTCAATGGCAAGTTTCTCACTTCTAGCGACGGGTTTACATCAATGGCCTTCGACCGAAATATTTTGCGTGGTGTTCGACATCGACTCATGTATTCACACCACGTGAATTGTATTGTAGTACCTTTAGGGTCATCATCATTATCGGTGATTCCTCTCGTGCCTGTTAACAGCTTACATCATTGGTTGGTAATCAGGTGATGTCTTTCCATGTTTGACACCAGAACATCTTTTCACATGGATCGATTTGTACTTTGGGCGAAGATTGAACGAGTTTGAAGACCCTGGATCTACTTTCATCCATCCCGGTTGTGATATATTCAAGAAAATAAAGACATAAAATGTACATCACAGCTACAGAGATACTCATCCAAGCTCAAGGATAATGTCTCTACCAGAATCATTAGTCTGCCACAGATGATTGTCTGTCCTATGTACATGAAAATGACTTTATAAAGTTGAGCATGAAAATTCCCACCTCAGCTAGATCATGAAAATATTATGAAGATAATGTGTTGTATTATATCTTATTATTGGTCACCTTCCAGTTCGAAAAACCTCGGATCCTCATGATAAAGGATTTCACCCAACATCAGAAGATTTACGACCTCATGCTTTAGGGGGCAACTGTTATAGACATATTTTGGCACTGCAACTCCAAACACATACATCCATAAACCAAGGGCTTCTAAACCCATAAAAGTGTTGTTTCATACTCTAAAGGAACAAGGTCAACTAATTACATCATTTCCCAGAAGTTCTCCCTGAAAAACTACTCAGAACTGGTCAAAACTGGACCATCTCACCTGCTCCATGGTCAGGGTGCGATGCATCTCACCTATTGCACACGGGGGGTGTGATGCATACTGAAAATCCCTTCTATAGGGTGCGATGGGCGAGAGTAGACAAATGGCATAGGCAGTTTTCTAGGTGAAAACCCAGCGAATCTTCTAGAAATTGCTCATTTGACACTTGCCTCTCTGAATTCACCCAGGGATGAGTAAGAGATCATGAAATATCCAAGTGGAACCAAGAACTATTTAGAGAAATGACACTAATCAAAATCCCAGAAGCTGACTCACCCACCTGCAAATATCTATATATGGATCCCTCATCTTAGATATCCAGAGGCTGGAATTTTGTATTTTGTAAGGAAGTGTTGTTGGTTTCTCTGTGAAACATCATAGTGTTGGGTGATCTAGCTTTTCATGAGGTGAAGAGGGATTTCATGCTGGGAGGATGGCACTGGGTCAGACCACTGGGTTGTAATCATATCTTCTACTACTTTTATCAATAAAACTATTTGAATTTTCCTCCATATTCTTGTATATTTCTAAATCTTTTATTGGTGTATGCATTTGTATGGTCAATATACATCTAATCCTATATTGTTTATGGTTATAGATCTCTATGATTTGATGGTATTATGTTACTTTGACTCTACAGGTGTTCTTTGAAGCGGGACAAGTGAGGAAAGAGTGGCGAAGCTCTATCAAAGGAGGGAGGAAACAAGCAAGGAGCCAAGTGAAATACTGAGGTTGGTACTCTTTGCTTCTCTCTCATTTATCTCTCATAAAGGAAAACACAAGTAACTTTAGTTTGTTTGTTTCTAAGATAGATACCCGTCTTAGTGGGACTAGCAGCTCTGAATGGACAGTAGTTTTCCCGTTAATGGTATGGGTGAAGTCGCAGGCGATGGTGGTGAAGTTGGAGGTGGTGTGGGTGGAGGTGGTAGTTACGGGAATCCTTGTCTTATTAACTGAATTTTACTTTGCGGAGAAGCCTGCGCTACCCCCTCTTTGTCACCCAATGGAGGTGAAATCAATGGACTATATTCAGGACCCTTTCTCCCTTTATTCCTGTAAGCCTTTCTTCTTCACATAGCTCCGAACATCAAGGTAGTTGCATAACCCGTTTTTAACACAATAACATCTTAATCCAGGTATTCAAAGACTTCAAGTACTTAGCTCGCGGACCTTGAAAAAACGTCACTCTGCCTCGTTGTAGCTAATTGAGGTATCGACCATGAATTCAGTCACAAATCCTCCTATGATGTGATCGAGCCAATGATCGACAGTGCAGGCGATTATCCTCAAAGGCTTCCAATATTTTCACTAACTCAAACAATAGGAACGTCAAGTCTCCACCTTCCTTGGCTATCCATTAACTTTGTGATCCACTCGTATAGCTCAACCAGAAAGGAACAGAAAAAGATCTCGTGGATTTTTGTATATAGATACCTGTCCAGCCATTTTTCCTTTGTCAGTCGCAGATTTCTGTTCTTCTTCGCCCCAAATTCGTGGATCTTCCTATCCACCCAGTCTCCGATCTCTTTCTTAGTTGGATTCCAGTGATACGACATCACACATCTCTTATGCAGATTCTGGTCCCGGCAACGGAACCATTTATTTGCTACGTGGGGCTTGGCCCAGGTTCAACGTTAGTTAGCCAAACAAATCCATACACTACTGGACCTTTTAGCATCATCCTGCAGAGCGCGGACTGAAGTCTCACCCAAAGAAGTATGGGGGAATTCTGGAACCAAGTTTCCACACCCTGAGATGGTCGTGATGTCGGTTTATTCCTTTTGTGCTTACTTTCGCATAGGTCCCCAAGTTCTAGGGCTCTGCCTGTCTAACCCTTTATTCCATCCTTCGATACCTCCGCGAAGGGGTACGATTGACCTTTGCGCAACCCTAACCTACGATTCAGGTACTTTCGCACTGCTAGGGCAGTGTATTGTGCAGATTCCAAGATTATCTTAAGTGTCTTACTTATCTTATTAAACAATCACAGTTAGCGTCGCGTAAACAAATATCCTTACTTCTGTTCAATTAACCAACATAATTACATACATTCATGCATCACATAAGCATTGTAAATGAAATTCATACACAAGATAACAAGATGCACTAATAGGAAACAAAGTCACGGAATTTGTAGAATACTTCTCCTTATTGATATCTTCATATGATTACAAACTCTATTCGCCCTGTGCACACAGCTACAGGGGTCCACGCACTTAGTTGCGGACTTCCACCCTAGGCCTCTGCACACTCAACTGCAGAGCCTCTACCTACGCTACGACTTGAAACTTTGACTTCTCTAAAGACTTCCTCCTTATCACTCAAGACTTCTTACTTCATTTTTAAACTACTTAGAGCTTACTTACTTATCTCTTTTTATACAATCCCATGGTCCGCAGAACATGGGTAGATCTTTACAGCTGACTTTACACTTTAAAAATTAAGGGCTGACAACCCTTTATGACTCATGACACCTTCATGCTCCGCGACAATAAAATGCAGAGACTTTACAACTTTATTAAAAAACTTGACCCAAAACATGGGCTTGTATCCCCAAAACTGTCCTTGGGGGATCCCATTCCCAACATGACTCCATGGAAAGGTCAAAAAGAAAGATAACAATTGTTATAATGCAATAAGAGGTGGGATTCAAGTCATATTGCATCTAATCACTTATATAATTACAAATTTTAGATGGGCGGGAAGTCGAGGTTTCCACTGAAGAACCATGTTAGACTCTAACGAGGATGAAAAATCATTATCTTTAATCACATGCATTAGGAAAACTCATAGGGAAGAAGAATTGTGGGTATTGTTATCACTTAGAGAAAACCTTGGCTGCAAGAAAACTCTAAGGTAACCTCTAACCAATCTCTTAGATTGAAAGCTATCCCTTTCAATCTAAAGGGGGGTCCCTTCTATGACTCAGTCACAATGATTGGTTATGTATTCAACACATTGACTAGATCTAATTGGATTTGAAAAACGTTGGTATGGAAAAGGACATAAAAAAACCATTGGGCATGGAGTCTGTTTGACAACAAGTTACTGCTTATAGGCTACATGAACATAATACAAAGGTAAGGCAGCAACAACTTTATTAGACAATTTATCATTTAGTTGTGATAGAAGCAAGTAGAAATAAATACCAAAAAAAAAGCAATTAATTAATTATGTTTAAGATATCTAAGTGGAAAACATATAGCAGTTTGGTATTAGTAAAATTGAGCTGATAAACAAATTTCAACCTTAATAACTTAATTTCCAAAATTTAGAATACATATGGGAAAATATTATGAGACAAAGAGATAACAATTGCTAGGAGACAGACCGGAAAACCATCGCACAAGAATCTCCGAATTTCTAAGAAAATAACACTGGTTAAAGTATCTTATATTAATGTCAAAGTGTATACAAAATGTATCAAAGTTTTGTCAAAAAATTTGAACCCTGTTTCATTTTACAGAACCTGTCTTTATAGAAAAGACTACAAACTAAAACAAGTTTCTAGTATATTCTTAATTACAAATTGCTAAAAATAAAAGAGATAAAATGAATCTCTCAAATACATGCACATAAACATCTTTCCAAACCTATCTGTATTTAAATATCATGTTGTTGCTAGAGTCATGGCTGGATATAAGGATCACCAATTCGAATTTGATGAGATGGCATCCAAGTCAAAAAGTGTCCATGAGTTTTTTCCTCACAAAATCCTGAAAAATAGGGTCGAGTGATCCCTTCGAAACTCCAAAACCGTGATAACTATTAGAAAACCGAGAGAATTTTTTTAAATGGGTATGTTACAGACAAATACTTTTTTCGGTTTTGAAAAAATCATTCTCATTTGTTCGGAATCTGATTTTGAAAACAGTTACTAAAATAGGATTTCAAAATCCTAAAAAATAGGCTTAAAAGATCCTTTTGAAGATTCAAACCATGACACTTGTGTAAAAAATGAGAGAGGTTTTTGTTAATGGCTCCGTTTTTTACAAAATCCTCTTTCATATTTGGAAAATTTGTTTCCATCTATTTGAAAATCGTTCCTAAATTGACTGCCTTTTACAGGAAAAAACAAAGTTTTAACTGACCATTTTTACAAAAATATGCTGACACTCTCGTTGTCAACACTTTAGCCCCATTTATTACAAATTAGTGTTAACACTCCTATTTTCAATACTTTTTTTAAAATTAATTTAGACTAAACAATGTGATAACAATTGTCTTCATTGGGATGTTGTCGATCATAGATGATAGAAACAATCCCCATAAACCAGAGGCCTGATCCATTGGGTTGATCCCAACTCAACAACTGCAACTTGCAACCTGCACTTATTCTGCAACTAAAACCAAACTGGAAATTCACATGAATGATGAAAATTCACTACTATTGTATAAAATCCACACTTTGCAATCTAAAGAAACGTTCAAACAAACTAAGCTTATTTATGTACATTATCTACCCTATTCAAATCAACTAAAAACAATTCATCTCAAGTGAAATTATGTTTCCATTGAAACCAACCAAGTTGTTGATTCTTTGAGTGAAACTTGTTTTCATCTCCTTCAATTAGAGATAAAAAAAAATTAAAACGAAAACTCAACATGCTCAATCAATTTATTCCCATAACTCATGAAATCTGCAAAATTTGCCTTGACCAATGATTTCAACAAGTTTGCAAGAGGGTCATCAGAAACATGAACATATACTTCTTGTTGATCAGCAAAAATAAGATGACAGTCATGATCTATAGTTTCTATTCATTGCTCCATTTCATTAAACTCACAATCATTTTCGAAAGACATAGCAACCATCTACTTATCTTCTTTATATTCCATCTCGAGAGAAAAAGTTGTACATTCTTGTAAATCTTCAAACACAACAGCTACATTATTCATAATATGACTCTCCTTTTGACTATCAAAAAATTCTGAATTTGTTACTTCAAAAGGCGCAAATTCCTAAATGACATCTTTGTTTTCAAAGGAATCTAGGACAACCTTTTCTTCTTCACTGTTTCCCTTAAAATCTAATTCATAACTGTCATGAACTGGCTCATTGTCTAGAGTTTCCAGGCATGCAATTTCATAACTATGTTTTTCACAAGTTTCTTCTTGCAACATACATTTAGAAAATGAGTGATATGAAGAACAGTTTGATTGGAAATTTTCGATCCTATCTTGGTCATTTAAAATCTGAAAATATTGTTGGATTTCTTCAACAAGGGAAGGAAAATGAGTCTGAAAATTAAGGTCCTGATTTCCTTCATCTATAACCAAAACAGAAACTACTTCAGGCTGAATATTTACCTAAGTATGATGGAAGCCATCATCTACTATTTCCACCTGATGAAAAGATAATTCAAATAGGGTTTCTTTGATTTCTTCATCCATTAAATCTTCATTATTAATATTAATTCCCGTATATTGAATAAATCTTTCAAAAGATTCACAACGATTCCCAAAAAGTGATGAATATTGGGAGCATTCCTTATAATTCCTGTAGAAAACAGTATGAAAATATTTAAGAGAATAAAGACTAGCAGGGAGGAACCTTTCTTACCAATATCTTGCCTTTTATTGTAAGGTTTCGATAAACATTTTTCATCAGGCAGTCTTCACGAAATTCAACACCAAGCCTACATATATGCACATGAAATTTCGCCAAATGAACAGAAACATCATCCCCTTCATCTTTGAATCTTGGAAAATATAATTGTCAATCTATACGAGAAATATGATTTGGAAAGCAAGGAATATGAGCATGATTCGTAGGATCATACCTTACAGATTGTGGATCCATCTCAAGACAGTGGAGTTTCCAAATAGTTCTTTAGACAACTGAGTCTTCGGCTAGTGGAGTCATCATGAAAGTTTTGAGCTCTATATTCATTTGAGAATGGAGTCGTTAAGTGAATGGTGCACAATTTGATTGATGTCTAACCATTGTTCACCATCAACAATCATAATTTCTTCTTTGTTATTATTCCAGGGATGAATTGACATGAAACTTTACCTCCCCAACAATGACGCCAAAATGTTATCACTTAGAAAATCCCCATTATCCACTAAAAAAACTCACAAATATCATGTTCATCACTTCATAAAACTTAAAACATGCATGTAGCCAAAGAGCTAATCATGCACACTTGCATGTTTTTATTGTTGTGTGATTTTCACAGGAACAAGATGCCAAAGAAATATGAAATAGAGTTGTTTCCCTTAATTCCAAGGCATTTTAAGAATATAATTTTCTCACCAAAAGTCACAACTCAACCTTCCTACTCAACACCATTCAAACATTATAGGCATTCAATTACACAATTACCAAGACCAATGAAATCACTCGCTGTTGCAAAAGCAATAAAATTTCATGGAGGATGACATGGAGAAGAAAATGACATGACATAGGACATTTTCAAGAAAGAGATCATCAAACCAAGTTAATGAGCCTAACAATACTTTCTTGGCCTTTCTCTACTCTTCTATGTCATGTTTAGAATCAAGTGTTTGGCACGTCAATGACAATGAAGGGAAGAATGAATGTAATATAAAAGAAAATGAACATTTCTTAACTAAAAGGAAAAGAATCCTTGATATAATGAAATATGGCAATGTCAAAACCTAAATGATCCTCAATCATAAAATAGTATCAAGGGAAGAGGTGTCTTCAAATTTCTATCCAAGAAGATGTTCATGATGCAAGGAAAGGTGATTGGCATTTTGTAACAAAGTATAAAAATTTTAAATATGGTTGTCACAAATCCATTCAAGAAAACGTGATTTTGAAATTTTTTTAGCTTTTGTTGCTTCTGTTATCACCTAGAACTGCAGTCACATGTACATAATGTTGTCCAAAAAAATTCATTGTCAAAAATGGGTGTCAAATGGTTGTTGTCCTATGTTTGTTACTTAGGGATCATGTTTTAGAAAGATATTGATGTGAATCATTTTCAAATACTGTTAGTCATCCTCCATCATGATTGTATAAGGCATGTCTTATCTTGTTTACGTCACTGGTCATTTTCGCATTTCCGCAGCGCAATTTTATTGGCTGATTTTGCAACGCAATGATGTTTTAGCTTTTTTGCAGCGTGTCAGTAACCAGCCATTTCGTAGCGCATTTTGCTAATTTATAACTATCTGCGCTACGAAATCGCAGATTCGGGGATTTTGCAGCGCAGATTCTTGAAATGTCATGTCTGGGGGGATGAGTCATTGTGTCTGCCCGTTTATTGTCAGTTGGCGTCCTTTCCAAGCGATTATGAGCCATCATTCCACCAATAGGTTCATAGCCACGCACATAAAAATCATTCAAACGGTTTTGTAATGCATGGTAGTGTCATGATGTTTGTTAATGATGCATGAATTGACTCGCTTGTATGATAAGACTGTTAAATTGCAAAGGAGCCCAAGTTTCTTCTTTAAAAGAACCTGATTGCAAGCGAGCCTGCGTTCCAAAATTTGAATTTGCCATTTGAGTTGAAGCTGGTGGTGTTTCTCTGTGCGAAAGATTTCAAAGCGAAATGGAGAAGAAGGGGCATCGGTCTGGAAGATGCCAAAGAACAGAACCTGAGGGATTGGATCTTGCATTAAGAGATGAAGGTGTAAGAAAAGCTTTTAAGGATGCTGGTTGCTGGATATTTTGTGAGAAGCTGCAGGGTGGGCATGCTGAGGTAACAAAAGCATTTGCCTTAAATTTTACAGGTTTAAGTTCTAAAGTGTCTATGTTAGAATTCCCAGTATCTCCAGAGGCTATTGCTAATGTGACTGAAATTCCGAGAGGAGGGCAGGAGTGGTTTAAAAACTTCAAATTTGATATGAACCCCTGTAAGGAATTCTTGAAGGAACCTTATGTGAATGAAGATCTTACAAAGGCTGTGCCAAGAAATTATGTGAAAGCACACTATGCACTTCTCCTTACATGTATTCAAAAGTATTTAACATGTGAAGGGAGATATACTAAAGTTTACTCCTATCATTTTAAGTTGTTGCTGCATTTTACAGGCAAAGCATCTATAGATATCCCATTCT